>JAMKCH010000921.1:0-142931 GCA_023653785.1 Ophioderma brevispina | reverse complement strand
TAGGTGGCCATATTGGATTGGTGGTAATGTTGTGATCAAATCACGTCAATAACTCGTTCAAAAGATTCCTTGTGGCTTTGAAACCTAGATCTATTGCATAAAATAATGGCCACTTGAAATGAATTTGAGAGTGATAGCGCCATATTGGATTGCTAAAATGCACTTCACGAAATTTGCACACCCTTCCAGATATTAGCTAGGCATCATTGACAAAAATCGATCAATAGAAAAAGTCTGTACTCCATTTCCACCCTTAAGCCCACCATTCTCCTGACTACTGTGGCATCTTCACACCAACTATTTATATCTTATCCATTTTTAATACCATTCACGTTTTATATCTGAGGTTTGCATATTTGCAATATATCTTAGTACTACAATAATATCAAAATGCAAAGACACCAAATTTATTTCCTGCCAAAAATACAGAGCACAGGATTTTTGGAAATGGTGTAATATTGGCTTTGCTGTTTGGTGTATCATACTACGATTTTGTAGGAGACTAGCCTATCTGTTGTGTCTGCTATTTTGGTGTTTGGATTAACGTTATATTTTCATGTGCTCGATTGCCTTCATTTGTACAGCTTGATTGATACCATAAAGGAGAGCTTTACCATAATCCTAGTTAATGATTTTCACTACTTCCATGACACTGATCTTTACTGGTTTGTGACAACCTGACTACGTATCACATGTCCCGGTAGAAGTGGGGAGTGATGTCATGCTTTCGCAGTGCTTAACGTGTTTTTCAGCTTAACTCGCAGCTATAAGTTGCAGCGTACAAAGTCGGCATGACGGATGCGCATGCACAATACCTGAGAGAAAGTTATGACGTCACTCCTTGTTGCTTCTAGCATATCCACAAGTCATTGTATGTCTGTTGTGGTGTGTCAGATTTATTCAACTGAGGTAAGCTGATTCGGGCCGCGTGTATCCATGATACGGACGCTCTAACATGGCCCGCTTTTTGGAAACTGGGGCGTATTGGGACAGTCCGAGGCCTGGTTTTCACCCTACTCTATTCGACACTGCTGCGAAGTCATGTACCGTTGTGACTTTCTGTACAGGTACGCGACAGCTTACCGGTCCTTGTGTGGCTAGTGAAGGTATGAGGACTAGGAGGAGAGAAACGGTGCTTGGAAACTCAATTTTGCAGATGAATACAATTGCGTAGAATTAAAATGTTTCATTTTTTTTCTCCAAAAACGTATTTTCATGTCCTATTATAAAGGCATTCAATGAGTCCCACAAGCTGTATGAGGTCGTGGTTTTGGAATGGCTCCAAATTGACTACAGTTTTATTTGTTATCAAAGTTATGATGCAAGTTTCAGGGTTGTCTGATCACACACCTTTTGGAATGTATACTATGCCATGACTTGAATAGTTATATTGATCATGGGTCAGGATGAGTCTGTGTGATCCAATTAACCTGGTAATGGCTGGATATACTGTAACACTTTGGATGCAAAATGGCTTTAACCTGTATATGATTTAGCAATTGAGTTTAACATAGGTTTCTTTATGTTTGTTTGAAAACCTTCCATTTGGGTTGATGCAAACTGTACAGACTGAACAGGATCTCATAGGTGGGTGTCAGTGTACTAAGTTATTGCTTTGTATGAGTTCTCGGGTACCAAGGTGTATACCCAGATGATTGCTGCAATTTCCCCAACTCCTTTGGGAATTAATGAACTTGTCTCAAAATTGAGTCGAGAGGTTTTAGTGCTACTGGATGACCGAGTAATTGTTTGTGAGTTTTAGTATTTGGTAATGCTCATTCGCTAGCTATGCTTTAAAAATACGTCCCAACCTGGGATTTTGTATAAGTGCTACAAATTTAAAATTGGTCGGGTGTATGTGTCATTTGATGGATTTGAATTTTAGCATTTACGAAGTTAAAGGGAATGGTACCAATACCAAAATCTTCAACATGCCCAGTCCCGAACCTTACAAGTACTTCATTAATTAATCATCTTAATGTAAGCATTGCATGTCAATTCCAGTGACAGAATGATTAGTTGTGGCTTTTCTATGTAAATCATTTTGAGGAGGTTTTGCTCAGTTTGAATTGAAAAGTGCTGATTGTGAACAATTACAATATCTCAAAAGTGATTGTGCAGGACAAGTTTTTTTTGTGTCGTCGCTTGTGTCGAACAAGGATTGAAGTTTTGTGAGACTAAAAAGTGCTAATATTTTTCTTGTATACATAGACCAATTAATTTCATAGTGGTGGAACAAGTTGACTTCACCATTTGACCTATTTGCATATTCATCATTAGATGAGCTCATTTGCAATATTGTTCAGTTGGCCAGTTAACCCTGAACTACTGAAAAAAATCTTTATATTAGTTGATTGGTAAAAAAAAGATATGGTCTTGGGATCAGAGGTCTCCCGAGGTCAATCTTTTACATTAGACGTAAATAATATCTAGCCCGCTAGCAGGCAGCGTTTGATTTTGCAGCTATTCCCTCTCGCGGTGGTAAATTACCTGAGTGCGTTTTGGAATTCCATCCATGTTAACACACTAAAACATCAGTAAACCAGCAAATTCAAGGCTAAAACAGTGTTTCTTTCATCTGGGTAAAAACTGTTTACATTCCAAAATGATCGATCTTTTGTTTGGATTTCGGGCAGAAAAATTGTTAAATTTGCTATCTTTCACTTTACTGAAAGATATCAATTTATAAATAATAGTTGAATCCCTTCTGCAAAAACTAATGAAGTATCATGTGAAGGAATATCAGAAAAGGGTGAATTTTAGATTGTATATTCATACCACTATTTTTCATTTTTCTGATTCAAAGTAATTTCGTACGCCCACGAGGTTCAAGTGTTGTGATTGCTTTGTATACAGAGCTCATAATGGAAAAATGTTGGAAAATGTGAACTCTGTAAACGCGATGTATTTCTGAAATTTTGGATAAAAAAAATAAAAAAAGTATAAAATTAAAAAAAAAAAAAAATAAAAAAAAAAAAAAAAAAAAATTTATTTTGTTGGGTGTGTAACTAGTGCTGTGCCGAGTCTTTTTCAAGTCATTGAAGGAATACCACGGGTAGAAAGGACCTCCCAGTGGGCATCTTGAGCAGCACACTTGGTTTATATTGCCCCCATTATACAAACATGAGGCAGACAAACATCGTTCTGGGGAACAGATTTTTTTAATAATTTCTAATTTGTTCATGCAGATTTCTTGTTGCTGCTTAAATTGGGTCACCACCTGTGAATCTGGTGTGGATTCAACTGCTTTTGTCACAAACAAAAAGAAAAATATTTTTTTTATATTTCTGAATTTTTAAATTCCCATAAATTTGAATGGTTAATACAAGTATTCAGACTTGTCTTTTGAGGCGCGCAGTCGCGCATCTAAAATGCTTTGAGTCCGAGCGATTTATCGCGCATCTTGTTAAAAGCCGGCTGCGAGTTTTCTACCTACGTATTTGAGCCGGCAACCAGCAAAATACTTCATTTGGCAATATTTAATGATAAATGTTCGCGGAACACTATGCTTTACCAGTTACACGCAATTTTCAGATAGTGTGAACGGCTGGTAAATCAGTGCCGAGAGCAAAAATCTGCAGGTATTAACTCCACAAATGTATCGGAACTCCAATGGAAATACCGCATGGATGGTGTACGAAAAATGAACACGGACTATGTGTAAATAATGCATGAAGTAAACGTCTTCAATTTAAAGCCTTCGCATCGCACGTTGTTTTGTTTTGATTGAGCCTTGAGCCGATTTGATTTCCGAAAGTAGTGTTTTGATAGCTACGATTGGCCGGAGCCGAAACCGAAAGAAAGTGAGGGGTTCTTACCAAACATACGGAAATCAGAAGTTAAGCTAATATTTTGACATGAAAGAAAGAAGATAGCCGGTACCACTTGTGGTCAAAATGTTCTGTAACTTGACGAAACATGTTCAAAGAAAATGACACGGTTGCCGGGGAAAGGTGTCGCCCGATTACAAGTAAGAACATACTTGACAATGACACACGACGATGGATACGTTATCAAGCGTCGTGAATCGGCCCATTATTAATGAACAACGTGAGGCTTACCCCAATTAGTTTTAAGATAATTATGATAAATATGACTGACTGTGCCCCCGACTTAGGTTCTACATTGCTACTGATATGTTTGACTGTCGGCATGCCAGTTAATTCCTAGTCTAGACTAGAGATCCCTTTTCAAAATGAAAAAAAACTTTCCGCTCGTGTTCAAGGTTCAAGGCATGGGATGTGAATAATTACTTTGAAAATTGATACATGATGATAACCTCTTAATATGGTAATTTGATTAAATCTGAGTGAAAGTCTAAGTATGTAACTTAACTTGTACTAAACTTGATTGCAGTAATAGTAGTAATAAACAATGTTATTGCTACACCTGACTGAAAATGCATGAGGCTTTTAACTGCTTGGTCCCAATCGGGACGGTTCCGCTTGCTATGCATCTCTAGGTGCTTTGTATAAAAAAGCTCGTCTCCAGCCAGACTTTGGGAAGCTTTTAACAAAAGCATCTTTGCAGCTTGCCTCCAAGGAGCCAAGATGAGCTTTTTAATGCTCCTCTGAAAATTTGACAAAGACAATGTCGGAGTATTGAAATCCAAATGAAAGCAGGGATGAGAAGACAACAGTTTACATAACAATAACATATATGTTCTTCAGCTAGCATTCTGGTCTATGAACAAACAAATGATTTGTAAAGTCAGAATGCAGAAGTCTATAATGGAATGTGACACGCCCCATATACCACACCACAACACATCATACCCCACACAACACCATAACGACATCATACTGTGATACCACACCACCTCGTGACACCACACCACATGTGACACGATACCACACTATGTGTATGATGGAACATGATACACCCCTTTTACCACACCATAGCATAGCACAGCACAGCACACCACAGCACACCACGCCTGACCAAATGATACTATGAGAGACACACCACACCATATCACGCCATACCATACCATGACGCCATACCATACCATGACGCCACACCATACCATGACGCCACATTATATAACACCTAAATAGATCCTTGTCATTTAATTGGAGGATTCTCGGTCACATGTTATTAAATGATATATTGCATGCTTACGTCACATACTGTGCATTTATGTTCCATTTGGCGTGCATTTTTGCTCCATTCGTTTTGTTCCATTGCATGCCTCGTGCGTCTTCACAAAACGCGGGTCACCTAATGCACGCATCTATACGGAACTTTGCCGCGACTATGATGCTATTATGATCAGCGCTGATTGCGGTGCAGCAGCGAGTCCTCGGAACTTGCGGTCTTCGTGTGAGTGAACAATGGACGCACGATCTTGTTGTTTTTGCCGGTAAAGTTATGTTTTCAGTAGGATCTACGTGGAATTCCCGGCCATGGAGGTTTCTTCAGACCAAGTTTAATGCAGTGAATATAGTAGAAGGTAATTAAAGTCAACATTTTGGCTTAGCCTCCAGAGCTAGGCCCTGGGTCATGACTTGCTACTTGACAGTGGCACATCCATGAGCAGTGATGAGTATGACAGCCCAGGCTAGGGCAAGCTAGGCTTGGCCTTACTTAGGCTAGCCGAGCGTAGTCAAGCTAGTCTTGAGCTTACTACTAAATGACAAGGATCTACTAAATGTTATTTATAAAAACAAATAATGAATGTTTTTCATTCGTGCAATGGAAAGAATATTTCATTCGTTGAAAGATGAAATGTTCCATTCAACTCGGCTAACGCCTCGTTGAATGGAACATTTCATCTTTCAACTCATGAAAATATTCTTACCATTGCACGAATGAAAAACATTCATTATTTGTATACCATACCATGACGCCACACCATACCATGACGCCACACCATACCATGATGCCACATCATACCATGATGTCCAAACCATACCATGACGCCACAACATCATGACGTCCCACCGTACCATGACGCCACACCATACCATGACACCACACCATACCACCACACCATACTGCACCACATCTCACCACACTGCACCTCACCTCACTACACCCTCATTATCTGGCTTCACTTATAGTAATAACTCAACTCCTAAAAGTACTTTGTACTGCATATGTGTAAGCTGTGAAGTAGTGCTCAGATTTGAGAGCTCTAGCAACAAAGGCAAACCACTTTGGTCACATAATATTTCAGCGATATAATAAGTGCCAAATGGTCCCCATAATTAGAGGTAATAGAGCAATTGTTGCACAATTGTCAAGTGCAAGATCAAAGTTTGGAAAGCAACAATGTATTCCTTATAGGCCAACCTGTTAAACACTAAGTGGTTTACAATTATGATGACAAGGATTTAGACCCATGTACAATGTACATACTGTAATACTGTGCTTTGTAGTGCGGTCCTATACTACTTGGCAGTTTTGTATAGTATCTATATACAGAAACCTAAATATTATAATAATGAATGATTGTACACTGTTAATTCACCTACCTGTACATGAATGTAAAGTAATAATTACGTACTAATAGACCTATCTATGAAAATAGCTTGTCTTTGTTTGATTGTATCCACAGTATTATTTCTTGATCCAATTGAGATCTATAACATAAGTGAAGCTGGGAAATGCATTATTTTGTTAGAAACCTATTAGAACTTCTGTTATTTCTCCAAGATGAAATAATTGCAGTGTTTGACCTAATTAGCAGATTTGGACTCATTTACAGTAGTCAGATTGGCTGGGAATTCCCCATAAATACTCATGGTCATTTAAAGTTAAAAAGTTAGTGAATGTCAATTATTGACATTCAATTATGTTACTAGTCTGGCCCATTCAGAACCAGCAAAAAATCAACACTAGTTGCAGGCAAAATATAGGGGAAAGAAATTTGCAACAAATTGTTAACTACTGGTAGAGAAACAGTTTAGATCATTTCAGTCACTCAGTTCTGATGTCACCTTTTCAATTGTAGACACAGCCCTTGGTTCATAAACTGAACCAAAACAATTATCTTACAAATTTTGTTAAATGATAAATTTTTGGTGGAGGTGGTCAGTGCATGCAGGTGTTGGAAAAACCTTGGCTGGATTGACACTGATTGGTATATTTCTGAAAGAATAGTCCTGTAATTTCTGTGATTATAGGATCACTATGAGTTCAATATCTATATGAATCCTGGCAAAAATCATGTTACCGTCATCTGGTCGTCCAGGTATTTCAAAATGTTACATTTCCTAGCTCTAGAATTAAGTTGTTTACATTTCAATTTCATTTTGTTTTTGTGTGGAATCGTTTTCGTTTTGGGTTTGCCATTTGCATTTCTTATCTATATCTCTATATGTAAACCTTTACATTGTGTATGTATACTTATTTGTTTCCATTTATTGATATTTTGAAGATTATTCAATGCTGCTACAGTGTTATATTTAAAATTGCATGTGTATTGTATCCTTGTTTTACTTTGTGGTTATTTAAGCTGATTACTCAGCAAGTCCTTGAAAATGGACAGAAATTCCTCATAAAAAAATGAGATCTCTTACAACACATTCCAATATGGCTGCCAGAGGTCAAACTAAGCTCACACAAAAGTCAATTTAAAAATTCTCAAATTTTGTTGCAAAAAAAGAAAAAAACTAAAAAATCAATAAAATTCAAAAATAAAAATATATAGTTGGAGGGGACCTCTGCAGTATTAATATTAGGCGAAAGAGTAAAGGTTAGTGACTTTTTAATTTTCATTCATACCAAGGTAAGGTTTTCAAAATGGTCTAATTTGACAAAGTGTTGCCAAATCATTTGCTTGGTACAAGCATGTCAAAAACAGTTTGCACTATTTCTTAGGGTGTTTGGTGTGAGTGTTAAGGTTCGGCACAAACAAATGATTGTTCAAAGGTGGTGACCTTCTCTGGAAAATCATTCTTATAAAATCCAGGAAAGTGCAAAATTATGCTGAATCTCTTGCCAAATGCAATCATTTAAAAATTTGACCCGCTTACGATTTCTTTTTGAAAAGGTCGTGACTTTGTGTCTATCTGTAGCTTTATAACAAAGGTGTTTGATAAGCAATCTATAAACATTCAAATTCTGTGTGGTCAGAGGAAGTTTTGGTCCTAAAAAACAAACAAATTGGAGCATTAGTAATGTAAATTTCATCTGCAACTTCTGCTCCAGGATCATAAGTGAGTTGGTTACTTCATAGGGTAGATATTCATCATTACTCTCTTCCTTTGAAAGAATGATCATGTTATGCAATTATCCTCTATTAGAAATAAATTCGACATTCAGCTTGAGTAGAGGCCCCAATCAGCAGTCTATGGATTTCAAGACCATAATGTACACCAATGTATCACGCAGATGATTGTGTGACTTTTTAGATGTCTGGCAGCCACGTCGGAGAAGTGTAAAAAGTTTCATGCTTTTGCCATTAAGTGCAGAACACATTGAGCTTAGCAGCTGTGCTACAAGTTGTAGCCGCTACATTGGCTGGCCAGAAGTACAGAGTGACGACATCACTTTTGTGTAGCTATTTGCATGCATATCTCACACATTTGCTTTTGTGCCCTTGTGATTTGCAGATGTTATTTACTGTGATGCCAGGGATGCAAGACTTTTGGAAATTTTTGAAATTCCGGAAATTTGGCCATAATCGTAAAAATACTAAAGGAAATGCATTTTTTTTTAAAATTTCTGCACCTGGATCTTTTTTTTTGACATAAAAAGCATACCCACATTTTTTGTAGGGGACATAGCACATACTTTCCGTCTTTTGTTTGGACGATTCCAATTAAAGTTCAGTGTCATGTTTTGGCCACTGGACCAAGGGCCAGATCAATTTTCAGGAAACTTTTGATATGCCCACTTTACATCCCTGTGTGATGCACCTTATTGATACTAGTGGTAGGATTTTGTGGCATCACATGCTTTTGGTAGACAAAGTAGCTATACTATAGGCAAGAAAAAAACAAGTTTGTTCCATAGAAGTCACAAAAACCAAATGCAAAATGTATGGTAAATTTTTTAAAGCTTTTTTTTTGCCAGAAAGGCTCAAACCGGGCCAACTGGCCAAGTACAAAATAATCTTGCAAACCATATTTGACTATCAAATTATTAGTTTATAAAAACAGAAAAAAAGATTGATTTGGGATTATCTCTGAGGCATTTTTGGAAAAAAAATGCAAATTTAAAAGCAAATAAACCCCCCCCCAGAAACGCTGTAAAATAGTTTAAAAAAAAATCAAAATGTGTGTGGCCTACTGGAAACAATTTTTTTTCTTTTTGGCCTTGTATCACACAGAACTGTTTGTGTTGTCATTTAGGGGTTGAAACATGTTACGGAGTGGTTCATCAAATCAACAACGATGCATCCATGCATCCGAGTATTATCCAAGTGATAAAAGATACGCACACGCATGGGATGCAGAGCTGCTGATTTGTGATGAACCACTCTGTAACATATTTGAACCCCTTTCAACAATGAAACTCTTTCTGAAAACTTAAATTTCAAGTGTAGCAACCAGAGCATGAAAAAAAATCAAAATAGTATATGAAGATGAGTTCCCAGTATGGAAAAAGGTAATGTGTAAGGAATAATAATTGTGCTAATCTCATTATATGTGATGAGAACTTTTTCTGATGACCAAGTCCTTTCATAGTAATTTTTCAAAAGGCCTATTGTTTGCCAAGTTTATACTTGCATGAAACTTGTCCTGTTTAGCTGCCCACATGTTCAAAATATACTTTTCTTTGTGTCGTCTTTAAAGCAGTCTTCCAGTTGGGTCAAGTTGCTGATGTGTGTCCTTTAAAAAAATGTTTCCGTAAAATGGAAATTTCGGACCCCAACATTAAAGATTTGCTGGTCATGATAACCAAGGTTGATGAAAGCAACGAAATATACCTCGGAAGTGTTACTTAGCAAAGATTAGGCATTATTTTTTTTTCAATGTTTGCTGCATAACTGTGGAAAAAGTGTAATATGTATAGTAGGTATAGGATTCCACTGCTGTTCTGGATAGGCTCGCATTTATGTGAAGGTATTGAAAGGGGCAAACAGAAGGCCGATAGCACTGGATGTTGGGGTACAAATGGGTAATAAATTGTGACTTTGTTTACTATTGGAAGATGTCGTCCCTTCCTCCCCATTCAGTTGACCCTTTGGTACTTGCTCAGTCTAGTTAAAGAATCTAGTATAGCCTTGGCAAGTTTCAACTCATCAGTTTCCAACCTTCCCACGATTTCCTCCCAATTTGGTCACGCACCATCTTTCCAAAATAACTCTCCTGTATCCTGATGCTGTGTTATACAGGAAGTTCCTGTGGCTTACTAGATTTATAGTCGGATATTGTTGCCTGGAGACTGTCATGGGGACACTGAAGGGCCATTCATACTTCCCCTATGCAGTGCAGTGAAAATGGATGAAAACCATCTCTGACTCACGGCAGCAAGAACCCAAAATTGAAATTTTGCTGCTGCGTGTGAGTCAGAGGGCTTTTCATCCTTTCATTGTACTGCAGTGAAGGATGAATGGGTCTTATGGTGAGGTTACACTTTATCAGCAGAGGTGGCCAATGCTAGTCTTTTGAAACAGGCTTTGTGAGACAGATTACATGAACATTTATTTGCATAAAAAGTATTTTTGAAAGGCTAGGCCTATACAGACGGCTGTTGACGTATGGCCCCACCTAAATGGACAACGATGAAGAGTAGTCATGCAAATTTAAACCCAACTTAGTTTTTAACTTCCTGCTTTGCCCAATGAAAGTAAGCAATGTAAATTGCTATTACATTGTGTATTGCACAACTACTCTAAGAACCCAGTGATAAGAAGCCACAAGAACAGTATGTGGTGACTTTCTTAATAAGCACAGTACTTTCAAGAATTGTCATAATTCAGGAAATGTAAACTTTTTAATTTTAATGAAAAGTGGGACTGGTGATTACATTTTCCGATTATGAAAAAAAGACCTCCATTCTATATAGTCGATGCCAGAATTTCTCAGACAAGATTGAGGAACGCACAGCCTGGAGTTGCTCAACCTGGAAGCCCAAATAAGTTTTTGGACAACCATCACACGATTTGTAATGGTCGAGAGGTCGCGCCTCACTGTGATTAATTTGCTTAATACATTGTGTGCGTACGGCTTGCCTGAGCAAATTATGGCAGCGACTTAGTATCAAGAAAATGTAAAGCATTGTTATAGGAATGCTTCATTGAAAAATGGATTGCTATTCATATCCTTATTTCATTGGTATGTGTTTGTTGATTAATAAAAGCAGTATATTATCCACTCAACATGGTAGGGCCATGTTGTATAATGCAAAGAATGTACATGTTAGCTGTTACCACCACCCCCAAAAACAGTTTTAGACTCTTGGCCAGTATTTAATTATGACTGTGATTTTTTATGATCAGTTGTTGTATGTGTTTGAATACAATGCAGATAGGTGTTGTGCATTTTGATGGGGTAGAACAGAACAAACTGTTTTGGGTGAGTGTTTACTGTATGAGAAAATATACGTCATGATGTTGGAATTCCCTAGAGCTATAGGGTAATAGGGTTTGTAGGTATTAATTTGACTTCATGTACACTCTCTTATCCATGGACGGTTACCAAGAATGAAGTTAACAGGTCGTGCATCTGTATTCAAGTCTTGTAGCAAGTTTTGGGGCAAGTCCCAAATATCTGGAGCGGTCTAAGAACAAGGAAGTGGACTAGTACACAAGTTGTCATAATTATTAGAGGTGTGAATGATGGGGTGCATTGCACCAATCCAAAAAAGATGCTGTTAATTCACAATTTTGCCGATAATTTGTCATAGCAATCCATTGGTCGACTTTTTTTTACAATGCAAATTGCGAAATAACTTGGTGTACTTGCCCATTGGTGAGCTGTTGGAATCAATAGCTGGACAATAATCGGAGAAACCAAATCTCGTATTTCAGTCCTGGTCAATGCCATACTTTGGTTCGGGTAAATACTGCCCATTACTTCTGGATCCAGTTGTACTTTGATGCAATCACCAGAATTTAGAAGAACAGCTGCTTCTAGGGGGAAATTGAGTGGGAAGTGAAAGACAAGGCAATTCCAACCTATAGTTCACTGCAGGATGTTGGTCGTCAAATGCACAGCCATCAAATGTATCCTGGATATGAGGAGGTTGAGTGTGCCAGGTTCTTGAGAGGGTATTTTGCAGAGTGACTGTAACTAGTAATGAGGGGCAAAATTTTAATTAACAGGGCCTGTTCTATTTGGGGCCAATCTTCAGGAAGTCACACAAATGACCAAATTTTATTTGCTCCCATGACAAAACAACCAAATCTCACGAAAGTGGAAACATTTTTGGTTTAGTTTGGACAATGATCTAACAAAAATGTTTCACTTAACGGTATTTAGATTATTGTCCGCGAACGGGAAGTTCGGAGGGGGGACTATAAAAATGGGCTCCGCCGTATGTCCGTATGTATGTCGTAGTAGTCCGTATGTCCGTATGTATGTATGTGCCGTGATAAAATGTTAACCCTGGAACATTTGGAAATATTTTTTTCTGGATGAGCTAGAGTAGCCGAACTTGGGTATATGTAGGTGGGGAAAACCCCCCTACTAACCATGTAATTATAACCCCCAGGGGTCCTCCCCTGGTCTGTCAGGGGTGGGGGAAGGTCCAAGGGAAACAGGTCCACATTACACAGAAATTGTCAAACACCATTGTGACTATATTGTGGACTATTTATATGGAGTTCCATGAGGGCTAAGAGATGTAATTGGTGGAAAGAAGCGGGTTTGAGATTTCTCGACCTTATGAGATTGGGGTGTAAAATATGCTAATTAATATCTAATTTGCATAATTTATGAAAATTTCCCGCAAGGCTTGTATACAAGTGGTTCTGGGAGTTCTGTAAGGCGTATTAATGAGAAGTGTTAACTTGTGCGAACGAAAGGGGCTGAGAAGTCTCGAACCTGCATTCGATTTGGGCATTTTCGGGCAAATTAAATCTGCAGAATGAGCTAATTGATATGCAAATACAACGTCAATGCTAGGTGGAGGGGGAAACGTATACCACACAAAGGTATCACATATGTAGTACCATGTTTTCATTGAAGGGTATTCTTTTTAGGGTTTGTGTCGGGTAAAAGTGCGTTCAGTCTTGTGTTTGTTTTGTGTGGCCCTTACTATTTTGCCGAGGTTTAAATTCTTTTCTTGAATAATGTTGGACAAATATGGTCTTTGTTTTTGTTTGTTTTTTTTTTTGCCCCTTTCTCAGGACCTCGTTTGATCCCCAATTTTAACAGGTTGGTCAATGATGTTTTCAAAAATAGGGGTTTGGTCAATGAATTAAATTATATTTTTACTAAATTTAGTGAATTTTAAGGGATTTTTACATGATGAATTTTAGATTTCTTGAGTCATTTCACAAAAGGTAACATTTTTTCGAGTATTGGTGGCCCAAAAATTAAGGTGGACTGTGCTATTTAGTCATCACTTACGTGATCGCGTATTCGGCGGGGACATATGTTACGAGCGTGTAAATACGAGTGCGCCTGTTGTGTTTTATCAGGGATGCAAATAAAGTTCGGTCACGTGTGTGACATCCCGAAAAAATATGGGCGCATTACCAACAAAAATTGGTGACTATGAACATGTTCATCACTACCATAAGTGTTCATTTTAAGGAACAAAAAAAATTAACGGTGTACTGAAAAATGACGTGAATGTAATGTTGTGATTTATAATAATTCTAGGATAGTGTTTTGTGCCTGTACGTCAAAGCCAGCGCATGCCTTGATAAGTGTACTTATGGCGCACTCACCAAACAGTTGCATCGGCACATCCCCAATTTGATGGAACGTTCAGGCACAAAAATTTTTTTCTGTCCTGAGATAAAACAACCAAATTTGAGCAGCAAGGGCAGTTTGTACTGGGAACTCTTCATTTCTTTGTTCATGGCGATTTTAAATGTGATACGACAAACGTTATTCTATATCTGACGTTTGCTTATGAGTATCTAAAAAAGGGGAGGTGAAGGGAACGTGACGTTCTAAGAAAGTCAGTTTAAGTGTGAAAGTATTTCCACTTGGATGTTTGCCTTTTGTTATGTCATCCAGGTTTTGAACTATTATTACTTTATTGGTGTAATTGTAGTTGGGTAAATTTAGAAGGAGAGTTTATATTAACTATGTGAGTGTTTTAATGGGTTTTTTTTGAAAAATTTAAAGAAAAAAAAATTGATGCCAAAAGATTATGGCATTTGATTGGAAGTACATTAAGTTAGCACAATATTGGCTCAAATAGCATAGCTATCTATGCCTATATGATGTGTGCATTGTATTATTCATTTAGTAGACTTGATACTGATCTAAGTGGTTAACAGGCTAATTTATATAGATTCTGTATTGAGTGGTAGGAATTATGCTACCACGACCTAATATATTCCCGTATTACGTGATGATTATACCAAGTATTAGGAACCCCTACTTTACCATAACATTAAATATATGAGTGTAATGATCTGTGCATCTGTGGAAGAGACCGCTTTGCCAGCCCTCTGATGAAGCACAATCCAAAAGGCCTTTTTTTGACAAAACATGCGTGATGCTGCAATGCAAAACACATTGGTACCAGTAATTATTCTGTTTTTAAAGGAATGTTGAAATGTGCTTTAGAGAAATCGGTTGACAACTGCCAGGAACGTCTTTCAAAGAGGTGAGTTAGATGTTTCCTCAGTCTACACTGCAGGGGTTAGCAATACTCAACTACTGTAATGACTGGGCACTGCTTAGTCTGGACTACACTTCACCTAGAGCAAACGCAGAGCGCATGCGCGAACCGGGAAGTTCGAGATCCCGGGAAGTGACGTTTTGAAACGTAAACAAAGCTAAAAAGTTCTACTGGCTATGCCGAAAATATCGCAAGAGATGATGGTTTGAAGCACGACTCGAACAGAATAAGGGTGAAAATAGTAACATACATGTTAGAGGATGTGTGCAAATTTAGTTACACGGCGACGTTGTGTGAAATAAAAAGAGAAGAACTGTTTTTATACCATGTAGCACAGTTTGAAAAAAAGTGTTCCGTCGAAAAAGTGCAAACATTTTCGTCTTCAATTTTGAACAGAAAAATCGCAATCTCAAAGCCATTTTTGGAAATTTGGGCTTCAAAATAATAAATGCATACTAGTGTGCCTTAAACGTAAACTCGTGACAACAGTAGCCAAGCATAAATTTTTTTAAAGCGAAGTCTGGATCAAAATTGATGAGGCCGATCTGCCAGGCTTGTAAAGGCACACGGCAGCGCTAACGTGTTGATACGGCACTCTGCCGGTATCCGGCCATCTCACGATATCTACTGCTGATGATGGATTATAACTGCTTCGAGGGCAGTATCAGTGTATAGGAATCCTAACATTTAGGGCGGTCTGATGTTTGTACTAGGGAGGTGAGCTTAGTGTAAAAGGCAGAAGCAAAAGACGCTATATAGTGAATTCAGCAGCCTCAAACAGATAACTGCATGCGAATGTTTATTTTGTTGAAGGTTACATAAAATTCATCCTCAACAGACAGTTTATTCCGTTTGCGGATTGCCAATTTAACTATAAGACTACTATAGCGTTTGCGCTTCACGTTTCACACTGAGCGTCGAGGCGGATGCTATGAGTATAGGTTTTTATCGCAGCAAACCAGGGTAAGGTACTAGACTAGGCTGGTGCATGATGTTACTATAGTGCATTTAGCTTCCATGAATCGGGTGTTGAAATTCCAACAAAAACAGGCAGGTCTTGTACGCCATCACTTTTAGTCAAAAAGTTTGTAATTTAAAGCTTCGACCACTGGATATCGCATTTACGTTGCTGAATCGAGGGAGATCAATAAACTACATGAGCAGCGTGCATACTAGCCTAAATGCATCCGGGAGGGTTAATGTCCCAGCCTAGGCTGATGGTCAAAACATGTTCTAGTCATAATAGGTTTGCAAGTCAACGTTCATTAATCATTAAAACAAAGTTCACTAGTCATAAATTTAAAGGGGTTCGTGGCATTGAAAAAGCGTTCGCTAGTCAAAACAATTTGAAAAGGCTATATCATACAAATTTTAAATTTAATCTTAATCATGTTTTTTTTCTGTTAGTTCGCACAAGTCAAAGTAAGACACCCTTTTCGGTGTGCGAATGGACGGGCAGTGAAAATTCGGTGTTTAGCAATCATTTAATTCTAATCAGGAGTCCTCGATTCTGATACAAAACCCCTTTTATGATGAATACACAATCTGAAGTATAAACTTCCCATTATAGCTTAATAACAATTCCCTGTACACAAACTGTGCCAAAAATTTGGAAAAATTGCCGCTTTGAGGAATTTTGTATTTGCGTGAGACAAAAGTGCCTCGGTCACTTTATAAGGAACCAGCATGCAACTTTGTGATAGGTATATGCTGTGCAACCATGCTGCTTTCAAGGCAGCAAGCAAGACAATATAAGGATTTTAATGAAAAAGGTTGAAATGTTGGTTAAAAGTTTCACTTTTGCCATGCCCCACACATATGGCAAAACAGTCACATTTGGGGAAAAGGTCCACTTGAAAGGTTCTACCCCTCCAGAAATTCTAGTGTTGGGCCTGTGAAAATGACAAAAAATACCTCTGGGATTCAAATTCTTTTCAGTTGGACCTCCTCACTGGTTATGTGTTGCAGGGGATAACACAAAATAAGACTTTGTACCTAGTGGGCCTAACGTGCGTGAAGTCTGTGTTCCCGAGGATAGTTTGCCCAGATTGTAGGGTTAATCTTGCACAAGGTATGATATCGTTTTAGTTGAAGTTGGTGGGTGTTTTTGTAAAATTTCTGTTCACTGCATTTTAATGACTTTTTGGGGGGATTGGGCAGCCACAACTCGGCACATAAAGCTAAAAAGCCCAAATTGATTTAATCCAGAGTAGACATTTTTGTAACGTGCCAAGGTTGTGGTTTTGTATATTTATGCACTTTAGTGATTTAGTGATTTTTTAGAAACTGCATTTTGTGCTCAGGAAATTACCATTTACTTGCTGCTGTGCTGTGGTCAGGCACATCAACCCCAATTGAAATTAACAAAAATAGCATAGACTATTGTGGCAGTATACACTGTTTTGGAAGTTGATAATGTCTGTGAATAGGAGCTATGCTGTTTAGCATTTTCTTTTTTTTTTCCCCCCAGTTTGGTGTTTTTCCAATATTAAAAACTATGAAAGCTATAGAACCCAATGCTGTTTTGGTACGTTCAGTAATTTATTGTACATCTTAGATGGCCTTCTTCTTAGTTACTTATGCACACAAAATCAGATGCCCAATGTAATCGCCTAGCTAATTAGATGAGTTAAATTTTGCGGTTTGCTGTTTGAAATTTATTTGGTTTGTTAGAGTTGAGTTGATATAGGAAAGAAAAGGATCATCACACTGAATAGGTTCCACATTTTTTAACCCACGGAATCTGTTTTATTTCCCGTGTTATTTCTGCAACGGATAAGGAAGAACTCATTTTAGATTCAGCCATAGCCTTGGAATTCTCACAAATTCTCTGCAACCTGCTCAATTAGGTTATCCTTTTTTCTAAATTTGAGTGGGCTTTTGTATGTGCATGGTCGTGCACAAGTTAGACCAGACCAATCACAGACAAACTTAGTTGGCAACATCTTCAGTTTTCATGAATTTTGTGCCACACACACACACTATGACACGACAAGAAGTAGTTATTTTGGATGTAACGCTTGAAACCTGAGGGTATGAATGACCAAATAATCGGACATGAGTTCAGGGAGCTGGAAGCTGCTTATTAGGCCATGCCGGGGTCCAGGGGAGAGCACCAATGTTGGTCAGGGGAAAGGGGAAATGCCATGGGTTTTTCTTTTCAGTTTTTTTTGGGTGCAATTTGATCCTTATTTCAAGTCTTCACTCTTTTCTCCATTTTTAGGACTCCAGGGCCTGCTTGCATCCCTCCGCCACCCAGCTGGCAGTCATGTAAAGTGGCGCCAAAAATTTCTGTCTTTGAATTGTAGATTGTGCCTTAATGAAAAGGTTACTGTAGTATCAGGTAAGGGCAACTGTGTCGAATTTAGAAACGTTTTTTGTTAAACACAAACATGGGCAGGCCCAATTATCTTAGAAAGCTGAAAGTTTTCCAAAATCTTTTCATGATTAGCGACGGAAACAAGTAGGATATAGACATGTGTAAAAAGAGTACTAGTGCATATTACAAAAACTATTTGTGAAAAGGTAAAGGGGCAGGATTCCACAAAATTGTTCCCCACCCACTAATGTTTTAAAAGTTGAATTTTTATATCATCGAAATGCCCGGGGGGGGGGGGGGGGGGGTTATTGGGGGTTTTGGCCGGGATACCCATGCTTGTTCCAAAAAAAAGAGGGACTAGCGCAAATGCGAGGATACCGCTAGGGGGGGTATCAAATTCACAATATCAAGTTCTAGTCCCGCTAGTTTGTTTGGGGTATCAAATTCAGGTAAGAGTGTGACAGGCTCATTGAAAAACATGGGAAAATTAACGTAAACATGTCAGTAAAATACACCCTGCGTGTTGTAAATTTCTTACAGTAGGTACAAGTGTTATTTTCTTCATATATTGGTTCTTTAAAATGTATATTTTTATTCACGTATTGAAAGCGGTCCCGCTTAGGGGTACAATTTTACCGCAAAGTTGGTCCGTTTAGGGTATATTTTCACCTCGAAAACGGGTGGGTTTATAATTAATTGAATGATGGTCCTGTTAGGGGTATATTTTCACTGAAAATTGGTCCTGTTAGGGGTCACTTCAGAACCCCTGGAACGGGCAGGGGGACCCAACAAACCTTTGAGAACCCCCCCCCCCCGGGCTTAAAATGTTAGTCTATTAATCCATGTGAAGGCCCTACTTGCAAATTCAGTCGCATCTGTATGCACCGAGAGAAAGTGACGTGCACCTGTGCATGTTACTTGCACCGAGAGAAAGTGACGTGCACCTGTGCACATGGATATAATCAAAGGCAGGTGTTGTATGCCAGGATTGTATGGCTTAAAATGTGGCGTGCTGGTTTTGGATTTCAAATGCACCTAGGCTATAACAGCTCAGAGCTACTAGAAGACGGATTGACACAGCTCAGGCGGGCGGGCCTTTCCCAATTCAAGGTTTGCCAGTCCTAAGTTTAGTCCAAAATCAGGAAAAGGGTTGCTAGTCATATTAAACAAGGGTTTGCTAGTAATATAAAAAATCCCATAGTCATAAGGGGTAGGGTTTGGCGTTGGAGGTAAACTTAAATTTAGACTAGCGAACCTTTTTCAATTTATGACCAGCGAAACCTCTTTATGTAGGCCCTTATGACTAGCGATTTTCTTTTTCTGACTGAACTCTATGACTAGCGAACCATATGACTAGGGATTTTTTTACCAGCCTAGCTCGGCTAGAGTGTATTACAGTTCCTAGATGTAGTTTCGGGTGCGTGTTAGGCCTAGTATGTACCCCAATGCTACTATATCATACTAGCTACAGTGCATTATCTTCCTCAAGTCAGCGACGGACAGTGCGATACCATTGCCTGCCCTAGCGTGTTTAAATCCTGAGCTTTGACTGAATGTACGACGAACACACCCCATTAAGCAGGCACAAAAGAAAAAAAATATACCTTGCCTGCTTTGTTGACGTCACTGAGTCTGGAAGCGAATGCACTATAGCAATAGTTAGAATCATGCATCAGGCAAGGATAGTACCGGATATGAGCATAGTTTATGTGCACTATGGCAGTGATGCATATAAGTATAAACTACCAGTTCATCCCTAAATATTAGCCTAGTGTGCACTGATGCTACTAACCTATAGTTAGAGCATGAGCCTAGCTTCGAACATAATTAGCCCTGTCCTGCGCATGGTGGGGGTGGGGGATGGTTTGGGACCCACTTGACACAAATGACCTGAAGAATTAGCACTTATTTATGCACTTTATTATGTAGAATTATCAGGGTCATGGGGTCACCAAAATGGTTTCCCCCCCCATCCCCTCTTGTTGTGGCTGTTTAGTGACCCGGGTTGAGTGGCAACCCCGATGAACCCACGGAGGATTCGCCCTCATCCCAAAAATCACTTTTGGCTCATTTTTTCATTAAAAAAAATAAGGTCCAAATTTTAAAGACATGTTGACAAGAAGAAAGTCCACATTTTGGGGGGATCAGAGTTCAAAAAGTTAAAAAGGGGTTAGGTCCACTATTACCCAAATAGCGTCCACTTTTTAGAGGTTCCGCACCACCCCAAAATAAATCCTGCGGTATGTCAAAGATAAGTGTAAATGTGGGTATTGATTACTAGGGTTAATATGCCACTATTGCACATGAAGTACCAATTGAATGAATAGAATCTACAGGCATTTAAAACTTAGAAGTTATCACTAAGGCTTCTAAGGAGCATGCATGGAATGCTTAGACCAAAAGCTAGTCATGAGCTGCCTTGCCTACACAATCATGCTGCATGTCCAACTTTTGAGTCCAAGAATTGCCCTGAAAACCATGAATCAGTCACCAATTGGTCATCGCAGTAGATAGCAGGCGTCGGAGCCGGAGGAGGCTTCGGGTTTGGTAAATGCTCACCGTGTGATGACAAGCGTTCCCTATCCACACGCGCCACGTAGATAGCACCGTCGCTTGAGCATGTACAAATGTATGGCGGAAACGCAGCATCCAAATTTGATCCAGGAGAACTTCTCTTAAAATATGCAGGCTGCGGTTGCACGAGGTTAGTTAAGCAAACAATATTAGCATTGACACAGTCATTTATTTTTGAAGCACATTTTCAAAAAGGCTTTGACATTTGTGATTTGTCGTTGTTGAAAAAAAAAATTTTGGGTTGAAATTGAAAAATGGAAGGCGAAAATTTTGCACTTTTTTCGGCACATTGTTCAACTGTACTACATGGTATAAAATAACTTATTTTCTTTTTATTTTCACACAATTTTCCGCGTAACGAAATTTGACACAGCTATAACATGTAGGTTCTTTTTTCACCTTCATCTCAGTTCGATCTTTGCTTAAAACATTAATATTGGTTATTTGCGGCTAAGCCAGCAGACTGCAGTCTTTGTTCGTCTCAAAACAGCCACTTCCGGGCTCTCGAAATTACCTGTTCGCGCCTGCGCTATGCGTTTGCTCCACCGTAGGACTACACTGAAATCACTGTGGGACATGACCAGCCTGGTCTTGGATGTTGTTGTTTGATTTGTCCTTTGTAGGCCCCATAGATACTAGAGATAGGCTTAGGTCTAGGCCTAACTGTTTGTAATTTATTTTGACCCAAAAAAGTGCTTGGCCATGGGGACATCAACTCTGGCTCGGGCGCTGCTGTTGCATCTATTCTAGATTTAGAACTGAGTTCGGGTACCACTAAATATCAGTCACTAAATGCTAATTGTTATCCCCTGTTCTACGCAATATGGAAAATACATACCTATGGTTGGGTGCCGTATTTTTCTGTAATTGCGTGAAACAAATACAGACAGGTGATAACTAATATTATCTTTAGTAGGAATGAATGGTGAATGCTGATTGGTTAATGTCCCAATGAACATTTTCACGTATTCCAGAGTAATTTTTCATTATCACTGGATAGTGAGGCCCGTATTACGTAATGCTTACACAAAGTATCAAGTCCCATGATTTATATCATCAAATCTTCTAGGGTGTAATGATCTTGCGCATCTGTGGAAGCGACTGTTTTGGTCCAGCACCCCTCTGAAGAGCATAATCCAAACAAGGTGTGACTGCTGCTGGCAATCCAAACAATATTTCTATTGATAAATTTCTGTTATGTTTTGCATACATGTACAAAAACATTTTAAGTTTCTTAAACTTTGAGTTTTGGAGGGAATAATACCAATGTGATGTTTTTCAAAGAGGTATGTTAGGGCTTTTGGTTTTCCTGTAGCATACATACAGTGGAACACTTGCACTCACTGGCTTCAGAATTCTACTGCCGAGTCATCGACTAATGTGTCCATGCCTTGGTGCTAGGACTGCCTTGTTGAGCATTGGGAATGTGGCAAGCTGAAACGGACATAGCAGGGGACTATGATGACTGCAAGATGAGAGTAGTAGGGTGCTGTGCAGTTTAGTCCAACTGTGAAGTTGTAAATTGGTAGGGCCTCCATAGAGAGGCCTACTGTCAAGTCTGTCACTCTTTCTGATCAATTCTGTGGCTGTGCAATGCAGATTTAAATAAAATTTAATCTTAATCTACTTTATGGCTTCTACTTAAAATGTTCATGTCTACTAAATGATAAATTCGTTACCCCTGTTGTTCTCACACCAATACGGAAATATCTATGGTTTGTTTCCAATATACATCGGCCTACGGCCATCCATGTGATATTGGAAACAAACCACTAGATATTTTTTTCCGTATTGCGTGAACAAATCAGGAGATAACTAATAGTATCTGTCCACAGTGCTGGTGTTTGCATGTTTCAGTCAGACATCCAAGTTAAAGGTAGGGGACTCAAGTTTCATGTTTTCTCCTTCACATGCAAATCATATCACCCAAAATATGAAACCAACCAAACATCATCAGAGTTTAATGTCAGTGGATAATGAGAAAATACGAACTCTTATACAAAATCTCAATTTTGATGGGATGATTTAAAAAGTTGGGTTGGGGGGGGGAGGAGATCGGTAGATCAGGTCACCCACCTTTAACGATGTGCCAATAACATGTGTTGTCTGCTAGCAATAGTTGCATTCATCCTCAGATACCACACTTTTTGTCAGTACGAGTACGATAAAGATGATGTTGTCTGTTGAACGTGGGCCTTTTGTAGACTGCCCCACGCATGTGAAATGAAGTGCCTGCGTTATATGGGAAAGCAGGACCATATTTCAAAACTGAAAATGTCAGTTCAAAACACAAGTGTATGGGGGGATAACATGGACCCCCCAACCCCCATTTTGTTTTTGTGCACCATTTTTTAACATTAAACTATTTTGCCCAAAATTGTAGTTAATTGCCTAAAAACATACGGTTGGCGGCCCATATCTGTGAACAAAAAATTCAAATCAGTCGGTGCGCTATTCGTAACTTCTTAAAAATTGGATTCGCAAGGTAAATGTATTATGTTCCATTATGAGCCAAATGTTATGGACAAAAGTTCGCTGGGAAAGTGGTTTTTCATTTTTTTGCTGGGAGGAGCGAATTGGGTACGTGTGGTAAAAATCAGTTTCGGGATGGACAACCAATTTTTTCCTGTTATGTAGTCGTGTTGATGTACCCCATCAATGACCAGAGTGTTGGTTAAAAAAATTCTACTGTAAGTGGTTTTTTCAAAGGGGGCTCACCTCATACATGACGAGAAAGTTTGCACAGACCAAATTCATTGTTTATTTGTGCTGCTTGAGATTTTGCCTAAAAATTCCATGTTTACACAAATTTGGTCCCTTCACTTTACTGTGCACAAAGAAGATAAAATAGTTATTTCATATGCAAAGGTTTTTAAATTAAATGATCTGCATGGTTTGGGCATGATGATAGTTGTACATCTTGCAAGTTTCTACAGATTTTACAAGTTTTGCTTCCCTTAGAGAAAAAAACATGAAAATTGGAACGTGGTTTTGGGTTAGCGCCCAACATGGGTACACGGCCAATTTCCAATTTCTTCATGGGTAGTACCACAAGTACCACCGAGTAGACTGGATTACCTACCCACTAGACGTACACTCGCTGGCCAGGATTCCGTGTATTTTTGCCGCATTAGCTAGACGATAGTGTACACCAGCGGTGGCAGTGCGCGCGTATTTCTCATGCCCCAAATTTGTTTTTTGATATTTTGCCAATATATTGACTTTTTTATTACAAGTGCTGGTATATGCGGGGTTTTTTTTTGATGAATGCTCGATTTGAATTAGTAATGATTTTCCTTAAAAAACGTTCAAAAAAACGCTAAACGGAGCCCAGGTGTATAGCGCCCTCACTGTCATGAAATTTCACCCACTCTCAAATGGCGTCGTGGTAACAGCGGGGTAGCTACGTGGTAGATGCGTGTCTACACGGTACTGTCTTCTCACATCCAATTCTTTCCACCCAGTGGGCAACTACAGGGGGTGGCCATTGGGGTAGGTAAAGCAGAGTAGCCAAATTACTGTATACCTAATAAATGTGGACTAGTAAGCCCTATCTTGTAGCTACCGCCTCGCAATTAGCCCAGTGTGTAATGTGCAGTAGCTGCATAGGGGCACACGTAAGAATCCGGGCGTTTGTAAGTATATGCCAAAGCTATATGTAACATTTAATGGAAAATAGTGTCGTCTGCAAAGAGGGCACATCATAAAGGAATTTGCTTAGGTTGTGGGTGGTGTGTGTGGTTAAAAATGTTGACCCAAATGTTACACCCTATAAAACATAATTGCACACATTAATTGGCACTTGCATGTAATGCTCCTTGGGTGATGCCCACAAAACTGGGGTCAAAGGTCATTAGCCCCAAAAGGGTCAGATTTCTCAAATTGCAGTAGATATTTCATATAGAAGTCACAAGTATGGCAAATGAAGTTGCCATTCTGTTCAGCGATTAGGCACAACATACAGTGCATGACAGAATAATTTGCATACTGAGATTCTATATTGAAATATTTAGCCAAAAAGGTGTTTGACATTTTTTCAGACACTTGGATACCATGTCGTGTGTTGGTGAACTAAGTGACGTCTTTAGTCACATCACCCAAAACTGCATATGGGAGATGAACATTATGTGTTTTTGCCTGTCGCAATACTAATCAATGTGCATATGTTCTAGTTAATCCTATCTCAATTTTGCCCCATATAGAGCTCCATGTTATAGTAGGGTTAAGGTCCACACCAAAGAGTAAATGCAGTATTGAAATTTGTGAGATTTTAACACTTAAGTTACAAGGGTTTTTCACTCCGTTGGATGCCGCAAGGGGGGGGGGGTTTCCCATGGGACCCCCCTAATGAACACTTTCCCGATTGAATTTGTACGAAATTTATACCACAATCATGTGAAGGGTCATAAGACAACCCCAATCGGCAATAAAAATGAAACTTGTTATTTTTTTTTTTTTTTTTTTTAAAACATTGTTTCAAAACACGCGAAAAACGGAAAATTTCAAATGAGCCTTGCGTCTTACATCAAACTTTTGAAACTTATTTTATGTTATCTAGTCTAGAGACCCTCATTACGTATATTTAACACAAAAACCAGCCAGTTTTAGGGATCTTGTTTTTTTACGGGTGGTGCAAAATACACGTCATTTTCCCATAGGTTTTTACGTAACGGTTTGGCACGTACATGGTTTGTTTTCATGCACAAGGTTAATTATTTTTAATGTTACTAATAGTTTTAACCTACATGTATGTTGACTTATATCAGGCAAAAAAACAATCTTTGGTTCTTGGTTTGTCTTATCTTATATTTTAAAAAAATATCTCAAATGAACTTCCGTTAGTGCAGGGGGGGGGGGGGGGGGGGTCATGGGGACCCTCACTAATAATCATTAAAGGCTGGCCGAATTTTATTTTTGTTGGTATGAAAAAGAAGCGCATTATTAAAAAAAAGTCTGAAATTACACAAAAAGTCGGCGCGAAAAACCCATGTGTAAAGCGGCAGCGCGGAAAACAAATTTTGGGGCCCTAGGAACTCCCCCCCTGGTCACTTAAGGGTTAATTACCACTTATGCTCCTGGAGCTTTGACCTTTTGAGTGCTTATCAACAAAAGCAGTAGGGCCATTCTTCTGATGTCCCACACACGTGGCCGAACTTGAGTTGCCACCAGACAATAACAACTCTAGCGAAAGTGCAAACATTATTTTTGGTTAGATTTGGTCAAAAGGTTTCCACTTCCGCTATATTGGTTGTTTAGTCATGGGACTTGGCAAATTCCAAATTCGGTTATGTGTGTGACCATTCCCGAAAATGGCCCAGTATGCATTTTCTGTTAAATATTATGGAAGATTAGAATAATTGCAAATCGGGGCACACCAATCCTCGCTGGTCTGTAGTGAGGTAGTGGACTATGATACAGGAGTGAGATTAAAGTCCAAACTAGAATTTCGCACTCGTCAACAAATGTTTGCAAGTTTGTGCAATGAAATTCAATGGAGGTCAATTTCAAAAAAAAATTTAGTGACACACCCAGACCTCACAAATGAGTGATCCATGTGTCAATGTGACTCACGTTTAGTTCCAATTGAACTTTTCAATGAAGGTCAAAGCAATTTATGGCAATACCACATGCTACAAAAAAGCTTAAAAACCAATAGCTGTCCCTCTTGAACTGGTTCCTGTATAGAACATTTAATTCCAATTGCAACAGATCATGTGTGAGGTGTCCGATACTCGTAATATGGGAGATTTTACGCCCAATATCTTATTGGTCTAGCTATGAGTTTTAAAAATATTGGACTCGACTGCGTGTTCGCCCAATATTTTTGCAACTCATAGCTCGACCGATACATTTGGGCTGAATCAATCCAATTTTATTACACACTTGATCGCAGACACTAGTGGTTTGAGAACTTTGTTCTTATTTGAAGAGTTAGTCCATGGTCAAAAACGGGCGCAAACACCTGAATTCACTCGTCATTAACGAAGGACACGCATAGTATTTATTTCACAATACTGGAATGCATGGTTAGACATTCAAAAGACAGATGGTATTAAAATAGCACTGTATCTCTGAAGTTCGGGACAGAATTTGGTGACCGATTGTGCTTAATCAACTTCTATCAAGACCATGATTTGCTGGAGTGAAGTTTTTACCAGGCCATTTTAATCAAAATTTGATTATCAACAAATTTGTCCATTTTAAGCCAAGGGTTTCTACATACGGCTTTGGTTTGATAAAAGGCGTTTCTGTAACCTGACCATTTTGAATTCAGTGGTGGGGTTACTGAAACAAACTTGTTTTTTTCTTTTACCCCAACTACCCATTTTAATGCAGTATGTGCAGCTTTATTTAAGTGCAGCTGAGTTTGGTTTAAATTACGACCTATATCTCTTCTGCACCATAAAAATTGTGATTTATTGTGCACTACACCAAACCAACTTTAACCCACACGGTCTCAGCGCAGCTCGAACCCCACGATCGAGGGATTCAGAGTCGAGTGCCTTACTGAGCTAACTATTACATTAGACTGGTCACCTAATGCTGTCCCAAACTTCAGCTACATATCACAATATCAAAAACAATTTTCATCATTACCGGTCCAGCATGATACTACAATTTATTCTACAACATCACTTGACCATGATGTCACATTGGTGCATTGGATCAGCGTTCGCCGCCTCATAAAGCATAAGGTTGTGGGTTGAGCCCTGCTGTGTCGCCAATTGTGTTTTGTGCACTTGGGCAATGCAACATTTTACCTCGCTGCCTCTCTCCACCCGGAGTATAAATGGGTACCGCGGCATATGCTGGGAAATGCCAAAACCAGACTGCTGTGCGGGAGGAGTGGCGAACCCCCCACAGCACATTATATGAGGGAGTCTGGCCCCAAACGCCAATGACAGCGAGATGGGCACCACTCTACCGCCTGCGGGCCCACCATTTGCATTTTTGACTTATGATCCATAGAAGATTTCAAAGTCAAATAAAAAAGTCTCTAACTATACCTTTGAAAAGGAGGAACTAACACTTGGCACAACACACTGCAAATTGGAAATTTTTGGTCACAATGGTCTTGCAAATACTAGTTTATAGAAATGAAGGCAGGTTTAAAAAATGTAATTATAAAAACTGGGTTAAGTAGAAAAAATAAGTTCTCAAACAATGTCATTGTGATCAGCAAATGTTTAACATTTGCACATGTACCACTTCTGAATGCAAGGATGATGGAATGTCCCTTTAATCCACCCACATAACCTTTGACCCCAATCTGTGTACACCTCTCATGGGCCTGGGTCAGTGCTTATACTGACCAAGCTTGTGGTTCTTAAACTTTTGAACATTTTTATCCAGAAGTCCTGACATGTGTTTAGCACAGTATAGGCATATTGCAATGCATTGTGGGATTGATTCAAAGCAAGCTTAGGGGCAAGACAAAAGGTTAAGTTGGAAAAAATAGCAGTACATTTTGGACTAAAATATCAAATTTAACTTTAATTATAGTAGATTCAACCCATCGTGTCACCGAAGGGAAAGTTTTGGACAGCTTCGATTAGTTGGGAGAGGAGGCAGAATATGTGGCCCGGTTCACCTGTTTTATGAATGAACTAAGATAATCTGGTCTTTCAAGTTTACATGGAGAGTGCAAAGACTTTTGCGTTCCTTTGTATCCAAACACAGCGCTCAAAATACAGTAACATTCAACTCACCTGTTCCATTGAAGCAATTAATGCGATTAGCCAAGCTTTAGTTAGAATGTTTTGAGAGTTGTAACTATAAATGCATTTACGTTGAATTGATTTGAATGATGATTTCATTAAGCACAGAATTGATTTTCTCTGCTATCGTACTTTATGCTTCAATAGATTTAGCTTGGAATTTTAATTTTCATCCACTGCACATCCCCTCATTCAATGCCAATACCTTCGGAAAAGTACTAGAGGTGACACGATGGGTTGAATCTACTATAGCACAATGGCTACCAAACTGCATCATGAAACCAAAATTTGACATTTTTGAACACTACCTAAATGTATTCAAGATTTTCAAATAAAGGTATAATTCTAGAACCTCACTGAATGCAGTTGCTTATACGTTCAAGAGCATTTTTAAAGGGGCATTTTATGATCCACATCTCTATTTTCCGACTTGACACCAAAAATATTAAGGATTTTTATGTCATCTGAACCGTTGGCTTTGGCCGTGTGTGCCTAATCCCACATGCAGATTTTGTTATTGCACAGTGACCAATGGGACCCTATGATACAAAGATATGCTCATAAAAGCACATCAGAATTAAATTTTGGAAATAAGCTTTTATATCTTTTAAACTATAAACATGAAAGGTCCTACGATCACAAAATGTACCTTTAATCAGTATAAAAGAGCTGGCTCGAAAAGAAGGCAATTTCAGCTGTCTTTCTAAGTGATAATAAGGAAAACATGCTACCACAATTCAGAAAATATTACCACAATTCATTACAATTATTGCTTTTATATTATGGCAAAACAACCGATAAAATCCCACTGAGTTAATTACTTAGGTGAAATAAGAAATAAACCCTGTTTTACAGACCCAAAAAAATACCAAGCAGCAAAGCCATTTTTTATCTAGACCAATAAGAGACCCAAATTTTAGAAATTTCTTACCTATATTCTGTCCAGCTCGAAGTATGAAGTAGCGACGTGGGCGTATACATTGAACCGACTTTCAGTGCGCACGTAGGTAAATCACAAGCGCACTGCAACTGAAAGGCGGCACTGGGCGTATGCGCGCGTCGCCACTTCAGACGAGACAAAGTATAGTCCTAGAATTTGAATAAAACTACTATCTATTCCCATTTACCCTGTGAATCGTAGGACTAAAAGATGTTTGGTTTTGATGTTGAGCAAAAATGTCGCCCATTTTAGTTGACCAATATTAGTTTTACACAGTACTCTAAGGGGCTTACAAAATCACATTTTTAGCTCTCACATCAAAAATGGATTGAAATTTTGGCACAAATCTCGATAAAATTGAATTGGGTTTCCTTATAATTGATAAGTTTTCTGTATCAAACTTAGACGTGCATTCTTGAATAACTCTATATACCACTTATCAGTGAGATATAAACGGTTCTTCCCCCAACGTGTTGAGCAGAAGCGATGTCGAGTGCCCGCATGGGATAAGGATTCACGCTAGTCTTTATCAGTATCCTAGACAAATAGACAGCTCTATTGGACTTGTTATCACTTTCAAACGCCAACAGACCTTTTCAAATGAATATCAGAAACGTTTTAAGCAAAATACCATGACGGAGCATCCGTTTAATCGCTTACATACATTCACAAGCAACTTGCCGTGGCACACATTAAGCAACAGAGAGGCCGTGTGTTGCCCCGATAGATGCTATCTTGGGTCACAGGTTCGGGCTCAATATCGTTTTGAAACAGGTGTATCCTCAAATGGTGGTAACAAGATGGTGCACGGAATGAACATGATTATCAGGCCTGGACTGCTCATAGGCTGCTTGGAAATTTTGCGATTGGTTGTTATCGTTTGAGGCTACTTGAAGCCCCAAATGGCCGATTAAAAATAATGTACGCCAGAAATTTGGATATGTTTTGCTCATAGACCAATTATCTTAAATTTTCGGGGCTGTAAAAATTTTTGCTGTCTGTCACTTTGCTGGACCGATCTCGATAAGCTTGCCGATTCCTTGAAAGTTTATACATCAAAAATTTGTTTAAAAAAGTGATTGAAATTTTGGAATCTGATTAATAATCCTTGTTGCCAGTCATTTTTGGAGAACTAATTCACCAGTTGATCACCCTTAGCAGATTATACAATCGCAATAATAACAATCTACTACTGGCTAAAGATAAATCCTGATCAATTATTCATTATAAAATTGTATCACATAATTGTACAGTTGCATTGACATTTGCCATCACTTATGAAGCTGTAACCAGGTGGTATCACACCTCGAACACATATTTTTTAGTACATATTACCTTAATTATTTAAAGAAAATAGGACATAATAGTTTCACAAAGATCAAATTCCCATGATGTAGATATTCATTTGTCACCTACTCCTTGGGAATTTCAATACAATATAAATGAAATTTTAGACCAGGATATAACCTGATTTGCCATTCCTCGGGAAACTATTCACCAGGTTTGTCACCTTCAGAATATCATACATCTCAAGATTAATTTTACTGGTTAAGGATAAATACTGGATCAAATATGCAGGATAAAAAATACTAACCAGAAATTTGTATCATGAGTGTGTAATCTACTGCATTGACATTTCCATTCATTTTTGAACTGTCCAAGGTTTGCTGTATTAACAAATCTGACACATTCTTAATCCACATTCTTTAATTTTTTTAATTAAGAAATATATCATTATTGTTTTATACAAGCCAAAATTCCCCTGCTAATTAGTTTTTCATGTTTGTAACCGCTATTAGAATGTTATCGTTTTTCATCAATCAGATCATTGGAAGTAAGCCTTGGGCTTAAACTACAGTCATATCTCAATATTACACATTCACTTCATCATGTTCCAACCATATAGGGCGACTGAATAAAGAACATGTCTACTTACAATAACCACTTACTGGAAGACCCCATGTGACATGGCACAATGAATTGAGTGGTAGTCACATTGTTTTGGTTTTCAGACTGCCCTACTGTACCTTACCATATAAATCGACAAACAGGCCTAGATTGCCGATGGCCATCTGTATTCGACAAGCTCACTGGGCACCTGAGATGACTAATCATGTCAATGCCTAGATCATTACTACATAAACTTTCCAGTGTGAAAATTGCCATTATCATTAATTATGCCAGACCCACTCTCTGGCTGAAATACTACACCCCTATACTAACACGCTTAGAGAGAGCTTGCTAGTAACTGATAATAAATTCAATAATTTTTCTTTCTGCCTAGTTCATGTGCGTCAGTCATATCCCGCACCTGGGTGTGAATCCTGGGTGGAATCCCACCACAAGAGCAGGGTGCAGAGCCCTGATTGGAGGTTCGGAAAAGCTCCATAAAAATCCTTTTATCACAATTTTGAGCCTTATTTCAATGCCCTATCCTTTTCTTCCTCCTTAACCCCTCCCTGGGGGTGTGCATGCTCTCCCCGTCTCCCCCCCACACTCATGTAGTTGGGTATCTGAGGTACCAAGAGGTATATCAGCATTAGTTATAGCAAAAAGTATCAAAAAATATTTTACTTACTTCAGTTTCCCGATAAACAATAAAGCTTCAAACTTGGCTTGAGTAGCGGCCTTGATAGAAAGAGTAGGTGGCTCTTCCAGTTACCGTAATATTTGCTTCTGGTTAGAAATGGAGGGAGAATTATATGTCATGGTACTGACTTCAAGCTTTATCTAGGGTGCAGATCCTCTTCATTGGAATCCCTCTTCGAGTGAAGGCATCACAGTCCATTTCTCTGGAAATCTCTAGAGAAAAGAAAATTAAAGAAATGTATTCAAACTTTGGCTGAGTGTTATTCAAGTTTGGTTAAACCTGTGGTTTTGTCGATATGTACTGGTTCTCAAATGTTTATTTCAATTACAGTTGTTGGTCCTTTATATGAAGATATATTGCAAAGTAATCATTTGTCAGAAATTCCCATCAAGCATACTATTATGCCAAGCTTGGTCAGTGCTCTTTGACAATGGTTCTTCAGGTGACACACCTGAAGAACCATTTAAAGAGCCCTGACCCCAGGAAGAAATTAGAAGTCTCCAATACATGGCATCACAAGCTGTAAATGCACACATGGCAGCTACTGCAGCTTGCAACCTTCTTGCACTCCATGTGGCCGAAATCTATTTTCAGTTCACTTGTTGTATGTTAATGATTTCAAAAGAAACTTGGAGTGCAGTTTTTGAATTACCTCAACACTTAAGGGGTCAAAGGTCATCTAGGGCCATAATTATTGCACTGCGCAATTTTCAAGTTCAACTTGTGTTTAAACATGCTCCAGTTAAATCCTAGTTTATTATACAGATTTTTTTCGTTCCCTTCCCAATTACTTACTCTTTAAATCCCCTCTTGATCTCATCCACCTTGTGTAGGGTTACAGCACAGAACAGCACATCGGACTCTTGGTGACATCAAATAGCGTCCGAAGTAACGCTCTCCTACACGCTTAAGGTCATCCAAGGTCACCTGGCGTTAAACCTATTAGATTCCTGCAGATGAGAAAGTTCAACATGGCATTTCTAGTGTTATTATAATCAAAATAATATATTTTTCCTGTTTTAAAATTTGTTAATACTTCAAATTAAACGGACAGTTAATCTCAATGGAAATAGTAAATTCCGGTTAGATTGCCTCACATGTGTGCCATTCATTATCAAAATCACTATAACGACACTCCAGTGCACAATCACTATTCCGAATAATACGATTTTGTGCCAACATGTATTACCACAGTAGTATTCACCCTGTGGAAATGGTGGATAACAGTTAGGCTTTATGATAACAGAGTCACGGATATAACAAAAAGGATTTTGCCGACCCCAATGATTATGTTATAACAAGTTTTCACTCTAATACTTTTGTAATGGTGTTACTTACCTGGTGTTAATCTTTGCTGGTGCCGTAAATAATTGCACAAAGATTCTTCTGATGTTGAAGACACTGTTTCTTCTTCCCTGTCGTTCTGTTTCTTCCCTCTCGATGATCTCATAGAGAACACTGCTATTGCTGGCTTCAAGCTGACTTCTCAAATGGAGTCTTTCCTGTAAGGTATCCATCCTGTTCAATAACCGACATGAGAAGTTGCAAGATGGGTGTAAGGATGAATGCATAGTGGAGGGCCAAAATCAAAATAAGCAAGTTACTTGCCAGATCACTACAAACTAAGCACACCTTGATTTTTTGGTAGTTTCTATGATAATACACAATAATTCAGAGGTGTGCTAATTAAATTTTGTTGCGGTTACCTCCAAATCCAAGATGGCAGCCAAAATGGCCGCCGTTTTGGCTAACCACAGTATTTTGAGGGTAATGTCCTATGTGAGCCTTCAATCACCTTGTTCTTGGTGTCATATTGAAGATAATTTAATTATCTACATGATGATATCAACTTTTGTGGGTTTCATTGTTATCTACACACCGTTTTGGGGCTAAAAGGCATATTTTTGCCATTTTTTTTCAAAAAAATGATGCGGACTGAAATACGTTCTCCCCCATATATCAAAATTGTTCTTCATAATTGGATCAAGACTTCTCAGGAATTTGCCCTCATATAGTATGTTATAGTTATAGTGTCTAAGAATGAATGGGGTCTTAATCACCAAAAACGCCATTTTTGCACATTTCTCTAAACACATGAACAAATGTGTGTGACAATACTATATAAAATGATATATGACAGTTTTGATCACCTAACTATAATAAATGTTTGATTTCAGTTGCTGCAATGGCCTTGCTGATTCAAAATTTTTTGCGGTAACCTCTAAATCCAAGATGGCGGCCAAAATGGCCGCTGCTTTGACAAAACAATGTTTTTAAGGATAACAGGTTAAAGAAAGCCTCCAATTAGCATGTGATTGGTGTCATTTTTAAAGCAAATAAAATTTTCTACAGGATTATTCCATGCTTGGTGGGTTTTTAAGGTGGTATACATAAGAATTATGCAGCAAAAATGTGAGTTTTTGACGTTTTTTACCAAAATGAGATCAAGAGAGAGAGGCATTTTTCTACATCAGTGAAAATTCTTATTCATGATTAATTATTTCTTTGTAGGACCCTATAAAATATGCACACTGTGAAAAGGCCATCTCTACAACATATTCTGTAAAAAAAGTTATAGCACCCAAAGTAAAATGTGTCACAATCACAATAATACAAGGCGAACTCGTATTTACGCGATGCGTAAAATATGTCCCCGCCGAATTTCGCGATCATTTGGAAGTGACAACTTAACTGCACAAAATAAAAAAATTGCACATCCGATGTACCGTTTCAGCGAAACATTAATTGCGCATATTTAATTAGCTCATTTGCATACCTAAACCGCATAACTAAATCGCACATATCATGTTCACACAAAAGATGTATGGCATAAGCCTTTCATGTAGTGAAGGAATTTTGCACATCTGATGTACCATTTCAGCGAAAAATTAATTGCGCATATTTAATTAGCTCATTTGCATATCTAAGCCGCATATATATCATGCACTTTCAAAGTGGGAAAACAATGCATGCCAAAATGTACTTCATGTGGCAAAAGAATTTTGCATATCTCTGATGTACTGTTTCAGTGATACATTAATTATGCATATTTAATTAGCTCATTTGCATACCTAAGCCACATATATCATGCACTTTCAAAGTGCGAAAACAATGCATGCCAAGATGTACTTCATGTGGCAAAAGAATTTTGCATATCTAATGTACCGTTTCAGTGATACATTAATCATGCATATTTAATTAGCTCATTTGCATACCTAAACCGTCTATATCATGCACTTTCCAATCGCAGAAATGATGCATGCCGTGATGCACTTCCATGAAGCGAAGGAATTTTGTGTGCCCGATATAGTGTTTCAAAGATACAGCATACAGGGTTAACATTTTTATCACGGAATTCCAGGGTTAACATTTTTCATACGGACATACAGACATACGGACGGACGGAGCCCATTTCATAGTCCCCATTCCGAACTTAGTTCAGCGGGGACAAAAACACGGTTTTTAGCACATCTATATAAACATGTAAGGCTTAAATGATCAAGTACCTGTACTCATTACTGGACAATGTGCTCATATACATTTTTAAGGTTTTGTACTATCTAGAAGTACATAATAGCATCCAAAATGGCACTCAGGAACCCAAAATGACTGCTGTTTTCACTGAAACTCATATAAGATGTATACTGTTACAAATGATTCACAGATTATTTATGTCGCCTGACGTAGAGATTCCAAAACTTTCACGCAATTTAACATTTGGCCCATCTCCAACTGGACTACCTCAGATGACCACCTTAGAATGTACCATTTGACCAATGACATTGTAGATTTGTATTTGCATCAATAAAACCCAAATTTGGTTTTGGATTCCGGACTTCAATTTTTCAAATGGCACCCAATCTTTTCACAGAAAACTGTAAAATCCTGACAGGCAGGCAGAATCCAACTGGTAGTGTTCCCCCACGACTATTCATTCACAGCACACAAAAAATCAAAAGGCCGGGCCTGTGCACAATCTCAACCAGCAAACTTGCATTCCGCGATGTGTAAAATATGGCCCCCGCCGAATGTTGTGATCACTAACATGCATAAATGCAACTCCAATTATAAAGTCTACATATGACCCCACGCCTCCCCAACACACCACCCACCTCCTACTATGACATAGTAGTCTTTCACATATCGAAGGAATTTTTTATATCTGATGTACCTTTTAGCGATACAGCAATTATTCCTAACCTGAAGCCTGCATATATCACCCACTTTCAGTTTTCAAAATGTCCAAAGAAGATGTTGCGCCATGATAGGCTTTCATGCAGTTAAGGAATTTGCGGACCGATGTACCTTTTCAAAACTATAAGCGATTAGCCGAGTTTGTTGCATATTAATTAGCTCATTTGCATATGTATTTGCCTGAATACGCTCAAAATCCTAATAGTTTCAGGAACGCTTCACCTGCGCTTCCTTCCACCAAGTTACATCATTAGATGCCTTACAGAACTCCAGATAACTTGTATACAGGCCTTGCGGGAGAATTTTCTTAGTTATGCAAATTAGATCTTAACTAGAATTGCATGGTTCTCGGCTTTCGCGCTCTATATTCAAAGTTTATAAGCTTGGTGGCCGCTCCATGACCTTGGTGCACCTATGACACAAGTTTGGTTCCAATTGAACTTCAACTTGTGCAATTGAGGTCAATTTAAAAAACAAATTAACTCAATTTAAAAAAAATTTAACATTTTAGTTGACACACAATACACGCGCACAAAGGATTGCTAATTGGTCCTCCACTATAGCTGCGGCCCACAATTATTCATATTTTAAGCCTCAAAATCTAATCAGGTCGAGAACTCATGCACCAAGTTACATCTTGTCGCCCTTATGGACCTTCCCAGATAGATGTACACCAGTGTGTTAACATTTTTATAATCACGGCGGAGACGACTAACGACGACGCTGCTTTTTAATAGCCCCTGTTCCAAACTCTTTCGGCGGGGAAATAAAGGTAAACTCACTAGTTTTTGGTCAATTGAAAACTTCCAACAAAACCTTAATAAATGTGGTATCACTGCTTTCACAAACCATATGTCTGTGAAGCTGAATATTTCTAGTCATACTTTAGGGTAGCTTTATCGTGCACAGACCATTCGGCTGGAGTTTAACACCATCTAAGCTATGGTCCATTTCGCTACTCTGCACCTTCTGTGCAGTGATGTTCATACCGTGACGCAGCTTTTACCACAGTAAAGATATGCCGTCTTTGTGCGCGTGTAAAAATGCCGCCGCTTTAAGCCAGCACATGAGGTTTACTGGTGCGCCCATCAAGTCTCGGCACTACAAATGCATGGAGGTAGGGAATTAGTCATAGCACTATTTCAATAACTTTGTATATTCCATCTCTCTTACCACTATTCTTCCTTTGCTTGCTTGTATGCATTGACAACATGAGTGTCTTTGAAGACTGGAAGATATACAGCCTTGCTCTGGTAGGCAGTACATGCGATAGTGGTAGGCCAAGCCAAGACCAAGGATCTGACTGCCACATGGGACCCTGCATTAACGAAAAACAATTAGTTCACCAGGCTTTGTAATTGACTCCACATGTATGGTAACATTGGTATGGAGTGTAACATTGGTTCAAATTTCCAAAATTAACCAAATCTGAAATAAATATAATGCCTATACTTGGTAATACCGGGTGGGAGCAAAAACTCCCTTTTTGAATGTTCTCTAACGTTATTGGTGGATTAATGTCAATTCAAGTTTTAAAACACTATCAGTAATCCACCCAAAGAATCAAATAACTTGAAATTTTGAGATGTTCAAAAGCGAGGGATAAGTGTGTATAATTCTCTTAACTATTTTTCCGAATGAAAACTAGAATGGGGCTGCTATCTACCATAACAACAAAGATATGTACTTGAGACACTGATGTCCTTCGATCCTACTCCAGACCAGATGGGGGTAGACATCATGTTCACTTTTGAAATTGCGCATAAACTTTCATTCATCTACACAAGGAATTCACCTTTGCATGCATTTCCCAGCTGCACAAAGTGGTTAACTCTGTACATCAACCTGATTGAAGCAATTATATAACTGTCGATACATGTATCCTTACCTCCAAGGCACATAGACACTCCAAGGTACCATGATAGCTGGTAGATCAGGATCTTACAGTCTGTGATACAAGGTACCGTCTGGATCAGAAACTGTGACTCTACAGATCCAACGCCTAACTATACTGCCAGATGAAGTGGCGCTATTAGAGCAGTAACAACGGTGCTGTCTTTTGATTAATTCAGTACTGAAATACAAAGAAATATCACACTATATTAAGTGGTAATAAGTACAAAGGGGAAAGTTAAATGAAGAACATGAAAATTGATTTAAAATTTTACAAAGCATTACATCATGATTTAAAGCATACTACATAGCAGACCATATTTTCATATAGCACCCGCTCTCATTTTCTTAACATTTAAGTGAGTTATACTGTGGATTTGCTTTATGAACGTCAAACTCTCTCAATGTTTGACTGTAGATGATCACATGTCTAGAAATGAGTGCTGTAATTAACTAGAATTTCGCGGTCTCGGCTTTCGCGCTCGCTATATTAAAAAGAATAAGAAGCTGTGGGCCGCCCCATCATGAACCTTTGACCCTGGCCTACATGACCTTTGATTCATCAACATATGAGGGATCGCATGGGGCACCTGACAAAGTTTGAGTTCCAATTGAACTTCAAGTTTTCCAATTAGATGAATTACATTTTAGCCCCATTTTCAACTTGACCTCACATGACTTTGACCTTCAACAGACCTTTGACCTCATCAACATTATGAAGGATCCATGTGAACCTATGACAGAAAGTTGGTTCCAATTGAAGTTAAACTTTTCAATTGAGGTCAATTTAAAAAAACTTAACAATTTGTATGACACACACATACACACATCACACGCAAAACGGATTGCTAAGTGGTCTGCCAGCTAAGCTGGCGCCCACACAAATCATCATTCCTTGAAATTAATTAGTCTTCTTGCACATTCAAATTCTTCTTGTTATATGGAATCCTACTTCATGAAATACTTAATGATTTAATTTGTGTAGACACATGAAATTTGGCTGGTATTGTCAAAGGAAGCCTAACTTTTGAAGGTTAAACCAGGGTAGTTCTCCATGAGTGGACCTTTTTTCCTTGCAATATACTCTGAAAGTTGAAAATAGGGGTGAGAAAAAATCCTCAGGAGGGGCAATTGGCCAACCATGGAGGAATATCCTCCCCTTTACAGCAAACATTTAGAGTATATTGAAAGGAAAAAGGGACACTCATGTACGGACTAAGGCCTGGTGTGTAAACCCGAGTCTAAAGTTAGACTTCCTTGACAATACCAGCCAGCCATGTGTCTGAAATCACTAAAACGCCATTAACCACCTTCTTACCATTTTGTGTCCGTTTGCTGTCTTGGCAAAAAGTGTTGTTTCCATGGTATCTGCGGGTCACCTGAGCACTTCAGCAAGTTTCGTCAGTTAGCAGTCAGTGAAAATGAGCATGGTTACTTGGGGGGTCAAGATGTCACAAGTTTGTTCATGTCACTTATGACCTATAAAAACAGAATGGTAAACTAGACTGGGAACAGATCTAATTACAAGACTGCCGTATTGGTAATGGATTGTGATCCCCTTAATTACCCCTTGAGGTGCCTGGACCTTTGAACCCCTTACTTCACCATATGTCACAATCCACCTATATTAAGCAAGGGTCGTGGTGTCCTCCGAACCAGTTTGGTTTATATTCGGCGTAATCCTGTTGAAGAAGATAATTTTGACCAGCATTAAATATTACACTCATCCAAGCATGTCAGGGATTTGACCTTTGCAGCTCGATAACGTGACCCCTGTGTTACGAATAAGGGTCAACTGTAATTTTTTCTGTATTTACGATATCCGAGGTTATTCCTGTAAAATTTCAGATCAATCGGAGCTTGTTTGTAATTTTTGACCTTTGACCTTGAACTTTGGCCTTTGGGTCGAGACTATCATGGACCTCTTCTAACTATTAATGTTCTAACTGTAGTATAACGGGCTGTAATCTGTCTCTATAGGCTGAGATAAATCCAATTTGTCTTATTTTTAACATGTTGTTTTTTTGGAATATTGACCTTTTGAACCCCCTTAATGACCTTTGATCCCGGATAAAAAAAACCTGGAGGTACACAACAAAAATTGCATTGTTCCAATACAAATAAAAAATTCTACTATGCCTTAGTTCTCGAGATAAAATCGTGAAATTATTTACCTTAAAAACCGGAAATGACCTTAATAAAGACCTTTGACCTCCAAATAAATACCCTGCATACAACAGGTAACTGAATGCATATCTGTAAGTAAGTTCACTGTAACTATGTTAAGTTTTGAGAAAAAAATTTTTGATATTTTGAATATTTTTTGTTTTACCGAGTTACCCCTTAATGACTTGATCCTGAAACTGTGGACAACCCAAAGACCCGCCTATACATACATGTGCTCTAATGACGACACTTACTCTTTACTACTTTGTAAGGACAGCGATTTTTGAATATTTTTCACATTGTGCTTTCAACGAAATGACCCCCGTAAGACCTTTGACCTCCTTCCCTGAACACCCTTATATGGAGGCCAAGGGTCAGGGGTTCTTAAGAACTTTGGGGTCGATACCGGCGTAATCCTGTAGAAAGAGATAATTTTGACAATTAATCACATATTTTACGCCTGTTGCCAGGTCAAAGGTCAGACAGGGGTCAATGTCATATGACATAAATGGTCCAATCAGCGGTCATTTGAATAAGATCTAGTCAACAATACTCAAACTATACTGAGCGTAGAAGCATTGAAGTGTTGATAGAAAGAAGAAGAAGAACGCATCAAAAAGCATAACAAGACGGCTGACGGCCGTCCTTTAATGATTCAAACATTACAAACTGCAGAAAATTGTTTCACATAGTTATTACCACTTTGGCGCACTACTACCTTTCTACCCATATTTGGGCTTTTTGCATATTCTAACATTCAAATAGCGCTTCAGAGTAGCCACTTAAAATGTTTCCAAATATTTCCTCCTGATTTTTTTCAAGATACCTTCAATCTTTACAATATCAATGATTGTTAAATTTTGGAGACTTCTATTACATGACCCCATGGTGAAATGAGTATTATATGTCCTGGCTCCTTTTGGGGCGATAGAAGAATTGGGACCATTTTGAAAAAAAAGGAAGCAGTCAAAAATATTTACCCCAAGGTGACCACCTTGAAGCTTTTATTGCCTTATGACTATTCAACTATAACCCACAGTTCAATACCTTAAGATATGGCCAAATGTTGGTATAGTACAATTATACCTACTGTATATTTCCCCCCTACAAACCATATCCCCCCTGCAATTCATGTTCCCCACGACTTATACTTCTAGCTTTTGATAGTTTATTATTCTCTTATTTCTAAGTTAGAGAACACCAAAAATGTTCGGTTGGCATTATGTGAGTTCAAAAACCGATTATTTTATTTAATTTTCTGCACTTACCATGCTTAGGGCAGTGTATTAACCTATCAATAGATAGGTAAAATCTAAAGCGCAATTCCTTTAACACAGTCCCCCTCAGGCAGGGCCCAGCAAATGATACACTGATGCATGCGGCGTTGAGCCACTCAGTATTGGCGATTGTTGTCAAGCCCACTAAAGGTGTACTTGCGCCCAATCACCGACCAGTGCGTGTTACGCTAGTTGAACACACTACTGCTTAAATACGCTATATAAAATGGTGGCTTCTACTTCCATGTGATACAAAGCTCCTACTGTATGATCTAAATAGGCAGTTCAATCCCCGTTACGTAATCGGCGGTGACCGAAACCGCTGCACACAGACTTGTGCGTGGGATCCCTCACCAACTATTGGAATTATTTTGGAATGTTCCTCCCCGAAAACAAACAAGCCAAATTAAGCAAAATAATTGCTGCGACAGATCAGCCATCCGTCAAATAACATTCATGAATACATTCTCACATTCTCCATCCGCCAATTCCTAAACGGTATAGAAAAATGGGGTCAACTTTTTTCTTTAAGGGCAAAATATCCATCGATGGGTGATTCAAGAAGTGTCCTCTTTGCTGCTCAACTGTGCGTGTCCAATTGAAAATACACGCTAAATATAGCCTTGGCCTCTGCACAACTTTCGTGGCCGTAAATTATCGAAATATTATTTATAAATAAAAGTGAATCTGCTCGCTGTGATTGGCGGAATCCGCTTCGCCGATTGGATTTTAGAGAAGTTCAGATGATCAGCTTCACAACCATATTTGATATTTCCAAATTTACCGTGTTGACTAAAAGCTATGGATGTTTTTAAAGTTTTTAGCAGTCTTTTTCAGTACGAAGTATATCATTTTTGCAATAATATCAAGTTAGTAAAATTCTTTACCTATGAAAGAATAACATTTTTTCCCCGAAGGAATTTGGTGCAAATTCTCGCGCGGAAATAAAAAAGAAATGTTAGTGGAAAAATCTTCGCCATTGTGCATGCGGTACAACAGCCCTACTCGTGATTGACAGCTCCTTGAGTTGAAAATGACGCACGCTCCGGTTTAGGTTTTCATGCATTTTTTTTCACTTTCAAGTGCGTTGAAAGAAGTACCTTTCCTCATTTCAAAAATAAAAGATTACCTAATTATTAGATGTTTGTGAAGAATTTATTACGTTCAATACTTCAACTTATCTAATATGTTATTATTGGTGAACGAAGCTCTTAGTCTTGACTGCACGTTGGTACACAATCCCCCAGTTTATTCTTGTTTTTACGACTAATAGAGTTTCAAAACAAAGATGTTCCAGAAAGACCCTTTTGAGTTCATCTTCATGCACATGACTTAAAACTTTCAAAGGGGGTGCAAAATCCATTGAATAATTTCGTAGGCATAAAGAAAAAAATTGATTCATCTAGTTCATTACTAATTGTATTTTGTAGTATTAAACATAATTAGCTGTTGCAGAAGAGCTTCTGTCCTCCCCCACCCCCCCCCCCCCCCCACACCAAACACACCTCAAGTGGGACTGTTTTCACAGTGGCATAGTCAGGATTTGGGAGACGGGTTCATGGAACTTTGTAAATGTAAACACACGGTAATGTAGGTCTACCGACCTCTTTTTTGGCGTTGCGACGAGGGGAGGGAGGAGGGAAATAGCTTATAATTGATTAGGGTTATCACCACAAAACTGAACTTGCCCAGTTTTTATTGTGCCCATCCATAATTACCGTGTTATGTACACATTTTGGAAAGATATATTTTTCCCATTTTTTAAAAAAACAAAAATAAAACAATTATTAAGAAAAATATGGCAAATTTTTTTTTTTTTAAAAATATTAATATATGCTTATTCCCCTGAAAATAGCGGTATTTCATTTATGGGTTATTATGGCATCAAATCTTTATTTCCGTGTCATAGTACACCTTAAACATAAGTTTATTTTGGAAAAATTGTATATTTTTCGCATTTTTAGAAACATTATGCAAATTATAAATGAAAATCCAGCAAGGGAGAGTGAGAAACTAATACCATTACATTTAGACCTCATCAGGGTGTTCTACAATTATGAAGCATCTACCATGTACAGAGATTGGCGATAATTGTTAATTTTTTTTTTACAAAAATTGCTTAAATCATGAAATGTACCCATTTTTAATGATTTCCTTGCAAATTAGTTCATATTACCAATTATTGATATTTCTTTATTGATATGTATAAAGCTGTCTTATATCTAGAGGTATCTGAAATTTTTCTCCCTAGTCTGTATCTTGTATCGTTTTTAAGATATAATTTTATATGTACATAAAGTGCTATTTTGGTGGTGCCATAAAAAATAAAGAAAATAAAAGATTTGACCTTTGGAACAATTGGTCTCCCAATTGCTTCAATGTACTAGTACTAAAATTGAATATCTCCTCTCCCGCAACGTAGAATTCCGATTATTTAAAATTCAAACTAGTGTTTAACGTGCTGGCAGTTGACCTGCCTCTATCAATGGTTGGTATTTTGAACCGCTAGATAGCCAAGATAACTTTCCCACACCTAAGTGCCAATCTAAAGATTATGTGGTTAAAAGTTTATTGAAACCACAAGATTTCCTCTGTCAGAGCTTTGACTTACCCCATCAGCATCTTTGTCAAGTCTTTCCACCATGCCAGTCAAGAAATTATGCTGTCTTATCATATTAGCCGTGTGATGGTTGCTCTCCTTGTTAAAATTCATATCCCGCAGCATTACCACGGCAACAGTACGCCCATCCCGCTTCATGCGCGCAACTGAATTGATCATCTTGGTGGCCACAATCTTGAGTCGCTCAGCTGTGAATTGCAACTGAAATACACACACAAATTAAGAAAAATTGATTCATGTACATAAAATTCTCTAATCGATGGAGATTGTCTGGGCAAATACCATGGTGTTCAACTTTAAAACAAACTTTATAAAGATATCTACTCTTGAAACCTCGATCATCAATCAATCATCAACCATTCCCACTTGTAGCTTAAGTCCTGGGAGAAAGGAAGGAATACAGGGAGAAAAGTAAAAGTAAGGTCAGAGTTCAATGGGGGGAATTCAATATAGCAGCATGCCAGTCCTGACCCATATGGGTTATTTTTCTATGTAATATCGCACACTTAGACTCAAGACTTCAATGAGGGATTGAGCTTGATCCAATCAGACATATAATCTTGCATTGAAGTCTGGACACTAGACTAGGTCAATGCAATATTACATGGAGGTATGAACCCATACGCTTACAGTGAACGATTTATTTGGTGTAGCAAAAGATTTCATTTGATTGTGATTTTTCTGTTTATCTACCCTGAAGACCCATCCTTAAGGTTCGTTCATACTACGCTGCACTGCGCAGTGCAGTGCCGATATATCGATCACTTGCTGCAGCAACTCAACGTAACCTGCTGCAGCTGCAGTTAAAATAAATTTAACTCGGTTGCAGTACCGCAATGCAGTACACTGGACAGAGACCGAATTCGAGCACTGCAACTTACCGCAATGCACGTTGCAGTGTAGTATGAACGAACCTTTAGTCCCATTGAAATTGCTAAGATGTCACATCTGAACGTGACATGTCATTCCAAAAGGTAATTAATGTTGGCTCTGACACATTGGTTTTCTGATAGCTAACCACAAATTCTATGAATCCTGAAAGGGATTTTAGCTTCAGACCAGGGTTTAAAGGGATTAGCAGCGATTTGATAATCTGAAACATCGAAAAAATCATCAAAATTCATATTTTTATATTTTTGTTACTGGCATGGATATGCGAACATAACCTGCAAATGGTTGGCTTGAAATCCGTGTATTAAAGACAAGGCAGTACTTTATATCTGATTCTGTAATTTTTATATGTGCGTATCAAAATTCCGACTTGAGATCAAACAGGCCTTTCCAGGTGAACATCACAGATTTTCAGCGTGATAGTGTGCACCATGATCAATACAGTTTGCCCTCAAACACAAACATTGATCTTTGTTTATTCTGTACTGGTGTAAACCACAATCAGCTGTTTAGTGTAGATTTTGAGACGCTGTCGCTGTATGTCTATTTGCGGGAGACGGTATGACAAATTTCCTCAAATACTCCATTTTTTCACTATTTGGTGTTTATTTGGTCCCCCGCCAACTTTGGTTGGCGAAGGGGGACTATAGAAATGCTAGCCGTGTGTGTGTGTGTGCGTCCAACGCGATATCTTTGGAACTAAGCAAGTGTTGATGTCCATCTTCACAACATAGATGTATCTCACGTAAGCGGTGGGTGGGATACAAAGTGGGTCATGTGGCATTGGTCAAAGGTCAAATAGGGTCAAATGTGGTCAAAAATAGGGTCAAATGTGGTCAAAAATGGGGTTAAATCACTATAATAAACATTGTCAACATGATATCTTTTGATTGGAGCAAGTATGGGTGTCCATCTTTGCACCATAGATGTCACTCAAGTAAACGGCGGATGAGTTCGGAGGAGGGTCATGTGGCATTGGTCAAAGGTCAATGCAGTCAAAAATAGGAAAAAATGGAATTAAACTGCTATTTGTGGTAGGCTGATGAAACTTGGTGGGTGTGGTCAACATTCATTGCCAAAATTTTGAAGGTCATTTGAAGGTCATGCGGGGTCATTCAAGGTCAAATCACTAAACAAGTGGTAGGAGGATGATATTGAAAATTGGTGTGGTCAACATTCAGTGCCAAAACTTTTGAAGGTCATTTAAGGTCATGAGGGGTCATCCAAGGTTCAAATCACTTTAGAACGACACTTGGTGGGTGTGGTCAACATTCAGTGCCAAAAATTTTGATGGTCATTTCAAGGTCATGCAAGGTCAAATCTTTACACATGGTTGTATGGTCATGAAACCTAGTGAATGTGGTCAACATTCAATGCTGAAATTTTTTAAGGTCATGCAAGGTCATCCAAGGTCAAATCACTAATCATGTGGTAGGAGGTTGAAACTTGGTGGGTGTGGTAAACAGTTCAGTGCCAAAAATATTGGAGGTCATTTCAAGGTCATGTAGGGTAATTCAAGGTCAAATCACTAATCATGTGGTAGGAGGTTGAAACTTGGTGGGTGTGGTCAACATTCAGTGCCAAAAATTTTGATGGTCATTTCAAGTCATGCGGGGTCATTCACAGTCATCACAATCTTCCCTGAGATCTTAAAATTACTGTAAAAGTGATAATTTTTGCGCGTGTAATTTTTCGCATTTCTGTAATTTTAACATTTTTGCTTGTTTTTAAATTCGCTCTTTTCAGCTATCCTACATAGACCTATACACTCTGTGTTGTGCTCGCATTTTTTCGCGAATTTTTAATTCGCGCGCTAGCTCAGAAGTGCGCGAAAATTAATGTAGCGCGAAAATTTCCACTTTTACAGTATGTTGCTTCTTGTTCTTTAGCTACAGCACTGGGCGGGGGACCTTTGTGGTTCGAGAACCGCCTTGTTCTACTTTAAAGCAGTGATATGGAATTGTACACACTCATCCCCGATTCATAAGTTAAAATTGCATTTCCACTTTTATTCCGATTCTCTGGCATTATTGCTGCTAATTCCTTTAAACCAAGGTTAGTCCTACACGAGTGACCTTTTTTTCCTTTCAATATACTGTGAAGGTTATTATGTAACAGGTGAGAAAATTCCTCATGGTTCTGGACCATGCATGAGGCATTTTCTCACTCGTTACAGCACAATTTTAGAGTATGTTGGAAGGAAAAAAGGTCCACTCATGTAGGACTAACCCTGGTTAAACCTGGGTTTAAAGTTAAAATCTCTTTCAGGATACCAGCACTTGTAATTAGTACAATGGATGATGCTAGTTGTCAAGTTATTGTATTGGCTGTTGTATGTAGCAGTTATTTGCAAAGGGTAACAAGCTAATAGATGAGACAAAATTTTGCACCTATCACATCAAATCAAACCTGAAAGAGTGATTTTTTAAAAACATTTCCTCAAATTTTGAGTATTTTCTCAAACTTTGTTTATTTGCAAAAGGTGTGTATTTATTTATTCATGTACACAAAGATTCAAAATTTTGCCACATCCCACGTGAAAATCCAGAAGACTGCAAATTTGCTACTTCTATAGTCCATTTATCTTCCTCGAGTCAGTGATGTCAACGTGATTAGACAACTGTTTGCGTGTGCATTTCCGCACCACCTTTAGACTTGTGCGTATTTATGCCAGCGCTTTGAATCAATGCTCATGTTTTAGTGCTGTAATCATTGCATAACACACTGATGTCACTGACTCGAGGAAGGTAAAAGCACTATCACAGTCACCACAAGGACAGATCTAAATGTTCATGAATGACATACTTGATTAGAATTTAACAGTTACATGGCTCTATGACTAGTTGGCCTGTTCATTTAAGATTGCCCTTTAAAGAATACTGACCTGGTACATTAGCTCATACAGCCACTTAACACCCTGGGTGTACTTCTCAACCTCCACCTGAAATAAACCAAACACGCACAAAAATAAAACATTCATAATACAGTATTCCTTGGAACATTGTAAATAATGTTACACAACTGTACGTCTATAATGGAATTTGGAGTGAAAAAAATATGGAAACATGAGAAAGATTGGGCCCTAAAAATTAATTTGGATTGTCCTTTTATGATCTTATAATTTTTGGGTTGCTGCCTTATTTTTTGATATTATTATTATTATGTATCATCTCAAGTCCCATTACTCAAAGATTATTGTCACCAAGTTTGGATGAGATTAAAGTCATGTCCCCTTAATTGGTCATATGATCCAGATGACATTTGACCTGAAATGTATTGAAACACCTAAAAATACCCTTTACTCAAAGATCACTGTCACCAAGTTTGGTTGAGAGTAAGCATACCGTTTTATACCAGAGCACTAAACAGTCAACATAACCAAAATGGAACATGCATATACCATATACACAGGAAGAATACACTCTCGCAATATATATCACTTACTTACAAGCCAGGGGTATAAAATGATGTTTCCATATTTAACATTATTTTCCGTACAAAATACAGAAAATTCATACTAGTTGGCAGTTCTGTTATTCATGTATCCCCACCATCTCGTGTGAGGATACATCCAAACAGAAATCATTCTGAAGTTCAAAGGATTTTTTATTAACCCCTTGGGCACTACCTATAGGCAGTTCAATCCCCTGTTACGTAATCGGTGACCGAAACCGTTGCACACAGACTTGTGTGTGGGTCTCACCAACTCTTGGAATTATTTTGAGTTTTTCCCCGAAAATAAAAGCATGTAGCAAAATAATGCTGCGACAGATTCAGCCATCATTCAAATATAGCATTGCATGATATATTCTATCCCATTTCCGTAACCGGTATAGAGAAACGTGGTCAAATTTACTTTAGGAAGAAGTATTCATCGACGTTGGCTGATTTAACAAGGTTTCCTCTTGCTGGCTGCACTGTGCGTGTCCATTGAAAATGCACGCCTATAATATAGCCTTGGCAATATTGCCCTTACACGCTTCGGACGACGGTCTCCATTAATATCCGAAATTAGATTTGATGATGAAAGTGTTGAACTCCCGTGTCGTCTCCTTTCCCCCCTTGAGTGGTGGCCCCGTTTGGGATTCGCTTCGCCGTTGGATTTTTCGAGAAGTTCAGATTATCAGCTTCTCAGCCAAATTTAAGTCCTTTTTCTTCGTCTCTCGCTTGACTTTCAAAAAGATACTGATTTTAAAGTTTTTAGCAGTCTTTTTCAGTACGAACGTATATCATGTTTGCAATTAATATCAAGTTATGTAGAATGGCTTTCATATGAAATGAACACATATTTTTTCCCAAGAGCAATGGTGCAAATTAGTTCATATTATGCAAGATAAATGTTTCTTTATAGTATGTATAAAACTGCTTCATATCAGGAAGATATTGCTGAAATTTTCTAGTCTGTTATCTTGTATAGTTTTTACACGATACCTCATAATGGATATGTACCCCTTAAACTTGCTAGTTTCGATTGGTGCCATAGAAAAATAAAGAAAGAAAATAAAAAGATTTCGATCCTTTGACAATGGTCTACCAATGCTCTAATGTACGGGTTACTAAATAATTGGAATATCCGCCGCAACTATAGTCGATTGAATAATTCAAACAGGTTACGTTGATACTGTTGACCCCCCTATATCATATGGTGGGTATTTTAAACCTAACCTCTAGATAACAATTTAAATTCCACCTGAAATGCCTACTACCTAGTGATGCCCCGAAGCACACTTGATTGCGTTTACTCAGAGCCGTGGTATCATGTGTGGTCCCATAAGACCAATCAGAAATGTACCCTTTTTCTCATAGAAGGTATATCCCTGGAGGTTAATATGATAGAACTATTAATATACCTTGATGTCCATGTTTCAGCAAACACTTTGCAAAGGTTCCACATTTGAAGGAGAGTATCCATTCACACCGAGGGATCTGAACTAGTCTTAACCAGATTCACTGCTAGTTGGGTCACGATGTCCCTCATGAGATATATGACCATGACACAAGGATGCAAACTGAATAAAAACAATGGTGTTTTATGATCCTAATAGAATAGTACTGCTTACCTCGGGATGTAACAATTGGCATGTATTGGTACAGATGCAGACATCTCCCAAAATAACCACATCATCATATTCATTACACGGGTCCCTAACCGTGATGTCAGGCGCACTAGCAGACCCCGTCCACCCATATCCACAATTCACTAACTTCTCTTTCGTCGTACCCTCCACAAAAAATGCATCGCCCTCTTGCAGGGGGGCGGGAGGGACGGGGAATCCAAATACAGATAAAGGTAAGCAGTGGCCTTCCGTTAAAATCACGATGTGGCTGTACAACTGCATTTACAACATCACCACGTCGAGACAAGGCAGAGGATGGGATGGTGCAAGATGCAGCAGGAATTGTCTATAGATAAGCCAAAAGACCCGAAGTAATGATAACAAGGGAATACCTTACTTCGGGTGCTGCGCATCCTCAGTCCCCCCGAAGGACCAGAAGATTCGCGCCAGTTTGTATCCCTACACCGTACTCCCAAAGGTACTCACCTCTAAACCAATGGCTAGTGTCTCCGGCCGTCGCAGCACTGCCCTAGCGCTTACATTGCTCCACGAGGGATTTCCTCCCCCCACCGTTTACGACGTTTACACTGACGTAAAGGTGGTTGCGCAGCACACGAGACTGTCTCAACAATTTCGCGCAAGGAAAAGGAAACCCCCAAAGAATGACCACACGCCTGAGAACTATGGGCGGACGATTCCGAGGCCTTGTTCCAGTAACCCGCAGAGGAATCTTGATAACAGCAATCAACCCCAACGGGTGAACCGGTAGCCCCTTCGCCGCTGACCAGTGATGGTATGTGGACGGTAACGAAGATGCCTGTCGTGGTACCGTGGGGCCCCCTTTATATGGCACGGCCTTCCTCCGAATACCACTCAGAGCCCTAACCGGGCACCAAACCCTATTTCTGACCAATGATTAAGTGCATAGAGACTCGTGGGAAGGTATAGAGGATCGAGGCCGGGCTGAGAATGGTACTATCATCATTTTTGGCAAGGAAGTTCGGACGGAAATGAATAGTAACTCCTGAGATGGAGATCCGAAGGCGATGGCAATCAACGAATGGCCCTCTTTCTTTTTTTCAAGGGCGAGCAGTTTCGAACGAAGACGACCGAAGGCCCCAGTCACGACCAAAAGGAAAACAGGTTCATGAATGAGGATCATCAGAGAAGCGTGTCGATGGTTCGAACGGTGATTTCCCCAAGAACTCCAGCACGTGTATGGAAAGGTCCACCGGTGAACGATCCACCACTGAGGAGGATCGTGAAATAAAAATGCCCTGCCAGCAAACCAGTCGAAAATGAATCAAAGTTGACAGAGCCCCGGAGCCATCCACGAAACTGAGTAGAGACACAGGACCCTGAATTGCCGATTTCGTAGTGAGGACGGTCGCATGCTTATAGTCCTGACATCAAATCTTCTGTAAGGGAAACACTTGCTATTGTGACATACTACGGGCTCGGGTCGGAGAACACAGCTCTCGCCCGGCCCACTATCCTGAAGTAGGGCTTGAGCGAGACGCGCAGAGTTGTTTCCTCCGCTGGGCTCACGAATAAGCCCCCTATTTGGTAGCTTAGTGAGATCGGCAGCGTCCTAGAAAGGCTTACTCCCGGCTCACTAAACGTTGCCGAACAAAGGCCATGCAGTCAGCTTCGATGCTCCACACCAGCTGGACGCCTCTGGGCCCCGGCTGCCGGAGAAGATCCGATACCTGAGGTAACAAACGCCGGGGACGCCCATGAGGAGGTCCACCAGCGCCGGAACCAAAGGAGCTGGGGCCAGAACGTGGCTATCAGAATGAATGAAGTTTGCAGTCCTCCTACGCAGACCCTTGCGGACTACCCTCGAGATGAGGGAGATCAGGGGGGACAATTTATGCGCAGGCCATCATTCAGTCCCAACTGGTGGACAGAGCGTCGATGGGGAATGCACCTGGGTCGCTGGACCGGGACGCAATACACCGGAAGCTGATGATTGGCTTGAGAGGCAAAGAGATCTATCGACGGGTAGGAAACTCCCCGACCCCGCGATCGTCCGCACAGGATATGGTCACCGGGCAATATGCCTCTCACCCAGGCTGATCCCCCTGATGGCACAGATAAGTACCTCGGGAGGCAGCGAAATTTGCACGCCCCGCCCGTTCACCCGAAACCCGAAGCCATGTTCGATTCTATGGCCGGTGGAATGGCGACCGTCTGCAGGTACGCGCGTCCTCTGAGAGCCAGAGAAGTTGCCCATTAGACTTCATTGATGGGCCAATGCTAGCACTACTGCCGAGGCCAACGCTTGCATCCGAAACCTCACAGGACGGATGAACGAATAGACCGCGGATTGAAGTGAAATGCCGCCATAGCCTGTCCTACCTTGGTGCAGTGAAAACTCCGTGACCAAAAGCCCGCCCCGAAGGCGGGGAAGACCGGGTCGATTGCCTCCTTGCGCTATATAAACCGGCTATCCTTAGACCGAAGGGCCTTCAAGATTAATCGGGAGCATTGAGGGACAGTCACAAGAAGTAAGACTGCATCCCTTGAGCTTTTGCGAGTTAGTGACGGGGGGAGGGGCATTGAACTCACGCAGTATAGCCTAGAGTACACTACGCCAAAAACCCAACTGCCCGGGTGGATTCAACCCGGCGAGTAATCTAGTTAAGCAGGCGACCGCCCACCGGGGATATTCCCCCGGCGGAAGTGGCCGAGTCTGTGGACTGAGAAATGCGGCCCACCGCCCCATAACCACCCATGAACCATGCAGTCTACTCAAACCTTCAGCGTCTATCTGACCCCAGGGTTTAGAACTTGGGAAGGACCCACAAGCCTCTTACAATATGATCAGTCGACAGAGGGTGGGGGGATTTCCTCCCCCCCCGGCTCTCGCTTCAGTATGAGGGAGTGAAGATTTGGGCAGAGAGTGTCAGACTGCTTAGCGCTTCATGACCATTATTCGCCGCTGGCGCTTCTAACACTAGGCAGGAGTGCTGTCAGGCTTCTTTTGAAGCCCTATTGCCGCGCTTTCCTTGTTCCTTCCCCCCCCCCCCCCCCCCTTTCCCCTCCTCCCCCGCCCCCCCCCCTTCCCCCCTTCTCGTTCTCCCCCCCCCTTTTCATTCTTCTCCCCCTTTTTCCTTCTTTCTTCTCCCCCTTTTTCCTTCCCCCTCCCCCCACTCCCCCCCCCCCCCCCCCCTTTTTTTCCCCCCCCCCCCCCTTTTTTTCCCCCTTTCTCTCTCCCCTTCCTTCTCTTTTCCCTCTTTTCCCCTTTCCCCCCCCTTTTTTTTTTTTTTCCTCTTTTCCCCCCCTTTTTTCCCTCCTCCTTTCAATGTGTGGACGCGAGCTCTGCAGACTGCGCAGCAACGCCGCAACTCCGGCACCAAAAAGAGGATAGTCGGAGCCAGGAGAGACCTATTACGCAAATCGATCTGATAACGATGAAAGGTCCGCTAAAATAGAGCTGCCATGAGTTCTCGAGGCGCCAGCCCACGTAGCCGCATCGCTGGGCATCAAACTCTAGGGAATGGGTGCCTAAGCTAGCGTTGCCGCACCAGCGACAACCGACCCGTAATGACCCGAGCTAGACTCACACATCACTAAGTCACGCACCGTAGTTGGTGGTTGGGAGCAGAGAAGCACAGCCCCCAAGCCCAATCGAAGTTCCGTACAGGGAATCGACTTAGCTCAAGCTCTCCCCAAAAAAGGAAGGAAAAACTCCCGGGTGAAGATTTAGAACCATTCTTCGGGATCGAAGTTTGGCAAATATTCATCCCAAAGTAGGAAACCTTCAGTTAACTTGGCGTAATCCTCAGGCGAGACAAGCAAGGACCCATTGTTGATACCATGCGCGGAACGCGAGGCCCACGGTATCCCCTACAGCAATGTCAAGTGCCTGCCAAGCCTGATGGATCTCCGCCGGCCAGGAGAGCGAAGGCGCCGGGGATGAAATCTGAAATGGCTTCATGACCAAGCCACCCCGGGGCAGGACACAACGAGAGATGCCCTGCAAACAAGCACGTGTTGGCCTGCAACAAGCCCAGTGTTGGCCTGCATCCAGCCAGTGTGCCCAGGGTACACCTGTGGACGAACGCACCCGGTGCTATACCGACAGCAAAACCAGGCGGGGGGTACCTGTAGGACCAGACCACCATTGGCCCAGAGGAACCCCCGCTCCGCGATGCTGTGAAAAGGTCACTTGCAGGAACTGAGGCTGATGAACAGATGTACCCCGGTTAACCCAGTTTCGTGCTCTGGTCTCAACCCTCGTGAATGCCCAAAAGTAAGGCGATTAGGATCAAACACCTGATCAACATTATCGCCTGATGATTTTACCGGTTGGAATTGAGGAATTATAGTGACCCACGTAATCCCCCGATTGATATGGCCATATGTGCATATAATCCCCGAGGGAATTAGGCCAAACCTCTCTTTCAATTTGGACCAGGGTGGCATCTGGGATTACCCGTCGTGTTCCTCCCGGCCGAAAACTCCCTGCAGAGCTTATGGTTAGGGAGTGAAGAGGACCGAGATCGGCACTGAGGTAACGAGGCCATTGCGAGCCCAAACCTGATGTTGACCTGACTGCAAAGCACGCTAAGTGTAGAGCACACACGATACCCACCACCGGCTTATAGCTGCGCCGGCCAGCGGCGTCCGTGGCGGAATGGGTACCCCGCTATTTATCGAGAGAACCCAACCTGGGCGTGGTCACTCGTAGCAGAGCCTGGGAATGTTGCACCAGTACCGTCCCCGTTGAGGGACCCTTTCCTAAATGCGACCTTCCCGCTCACCCCAGCTGCCGTAACTGTCACAGAAGCCGGGAGGATTGTGTATGAAAGACTGCCAAGCAACAGCACTGACTAAAGCCGGAGGTGGTCGTTTAGTAGTAGCGACAGAATACACCTAATGACACGCCGGCCTCGTAGCCTGGCCAGCCAGCGTGTCCGTGGTGGGTGGGTATCCCGCTGATCGAGAGACCCCAACCTGGCTTGGGTCACTCGGCTAGACAGAATTTGGGAAGTTGCACCAACATGTAGCATCCCTTTGAGGGACCTTCCAGTGGGAACCTCCTCCGATCCTCCCCCAGCTACCGCAACGGTCACAAAGTACGGGGAACGCTCTTCGGCAACTTCATCCGTACAACGCCCCAGGGGCGCCTGTGAGGAGGAAGAAGAGCCGGGAACGTTGAAGCCCCGAAGATTAAAGCCTGAAATGCCTTCGCACGGATTGCGAGCAGTAGCAAGAACCGTAGTAGAAGCCCTAGACTTCGTACGGCCGGAATTCCCGCGAGGAATGGAGGAAGCCGCTCCAGTGCATCGAAATGTGTTTCGGCCAGGCCAATACACAACGAGACGCAACCGATTCTCTCTAGAGCAAGAACGATGAACATAAGCAGCGAGGCGATGCGGGTCCCAAGCAGAAGTATGGACGGACACTATGGTCACCGGTTGGGGACATAGTTAGCCTAACCCAAAGACGAATGGGTAAATCTGTTATATGAGAACCCAAATGGTATGTCAGGAGGGATACAACCACGCAGCCGAACTACCCTAGCAAGTTAGATTAAACGCACTCAAAAACGAGGATAACAATCGAATAAAAGACAGAATCAGTAAACGACGCAGTCAATGAAGATTAGTCTACAGTATCAGATAATAATTCAGAACTGCGAGGCAAAAGAAGCACGGCTCGATCAAAGTTTACATGAAAACCCTGATTTCTGCACTGATCTAAAGCTTTCTATTAAAAAAAAAATCTCTCTCCCCCTCATACAACACCCCCCCCCCCCCCCCCAACACAAACATGATTAAACACGCAGTGAACAAGTAAAGTGTCTGCAGGGACCCGAAGCTGATAACCAACAAGAAAGTTGCTGACCTTTCCGTACGAGCGATCACCTACCCCACCTATTGGGATACAGAATACACGGGTCAAAATTCGCAGTCGAAAAACACGTAACAAGAACCGCCATAAAAAACTTGCCAAAAATAACGTTTTCTGTTCTATCTAAAAGTAGTAAAAATGGAAACTAGGCGTTACAACATCATAGATAGGAAAAATACTGAGTTTTGAAACCACCTAGTGGTTAAATCTCCTGTAAACATTCAAACAAAAATGGAGCCTTAGCTATCACCAACTACCGTATCTTGAGGAATCCCAAGACGAAAGAGAAAGTTGGAATTGCTTGGGTATGGGTTGAAGTCGGCATCGCTTGACGTACACGGTTAGGGACCCCCGCGTAATGATTATATGTGGTATTTGGGAGGTTATGCATGTGTACCAAGACCATATGCAATTTGTACATCCAATCGCGAATGTTAACGCGAAAGCAAGATTGTATAGTCGGAGTTTGGATTAAAAAAAAAAAAAACATTGGTGGACGGGGCCCATTTGTTGGTTTTTTCGTGTGTGTGTGTGCGCTGCTATTGCAGGTGTTACACCGGATTTCCAGGTTAATGGTAGGGCATTATTACGAAGAATGATAAAAAGCTTTTTCTTCTGGGTTAAACAAAAAATGGGTGAAGTGCTCTGCAATAAGAAAAAGGTTATGGGAAAAGTAAAGGTCAATTCTAAGGTTACAGAGAAAACTTGTGAAGGCATAAGTAATTATCTGGAAAACAAGTAATCAAAACTCAGTATAATATTACACACAATTGCTATTACATGAAATTTTTCGCCCCAATTTTACCCACACACCCCTACACCCCCAACATTAAAGGTCCTCATACTTCACTCACTGCGTTGAGTGCAGTGGTGATGAAAGTGGATGAAAACAACTGACTCCAAAGCAATAGCAACATTGCGTTGCAATTTGAACATGTGTTGCTGCTGCGTTGAGTCAGAGATGGTTTCACCCATTTTCACGGCATTGCAGTGCAGTGAAGTATGAATAGACCTTAACCCTAATTCTAACCCTATCCTAAAACTAAAACTGGCCCTTGGACTTTACTTCATGAAACAATATTGCACCAGGAAAGGCCAATTAAAAGTTCACCAAGGTGACATGGGTTAACTCTACAGGATTCAAACGAGTTAAGTCCCTTTTTGATGATGTGATACCGTAACAACAATATACACTTCACCATTGCTCTCATTTTTTTAAATGTTGGTAATTCAAATACACATGCTTTTGCAATGATTGAATAGATACCTTCCATCTCGTAAGACGGGAGATTCAAAGACCAACTTCCAGTAGAGAGACAGTAAGGCTTCAACTCTGGGGGGAAACTGAGGGTGGTGTCAAAAATTGCTTCCAGCTGAGACGAAAGCAGACGAGGAAACAAATATCAATAAAAATATTAATAAATGGATGCTCTTACATTGACAATGATGAACAATCACAGACTCAGGAATACTTCAATGGCATTAGATGATAATTTATGTAGTGGATGCATTCCTATGAGTTACAACTATGCTCATCCGCCAAGGCACCAGTTCAGTGGGTTGTCTTGTAATACATTGACATGCACGGACCTTGTGTGATATCATACCCCAAAACAGGGGGGTGTATTTTCTAATACATTGGTGATTGTATAGCATGTGGCATTGAGGGACTCTAATATGAATGGCTCTACTCGAGCATTACATGCTGAATAGCGTTTCGGTTGACATTTTCAGTCCCACTTTTTAAAAACTTAAAGAATACAGTGACATTTTGTGATGAGACACACTATATAATCTACTAAAATTCTAACATTCCATCACACACCTGCTTTATTTGTTGGCAACATGGCCGCTCCCATCAACGCAGTGAGAACAATATGCGAAGCGTAGCATGATGATCTCCTTTAAGGCTGATTCAGAGATTCAAAATATAATTTTTTGTAAAATAATTAAAAATAGTCAACTAGAACATAAAATCTCTTGCCAAACTTGGGGTCACTCTCTTCATCTTTGTGCATCTCCCATGGATCCATTTCCCACATTTCTCACACCACACTGAATTTGCTTTTACCCTCTTCCCACACACCACATGGGTCTACCTTACTCACTACCACCTTCCTCTCCATCCCGCTCACCAGCACTTTTGTCTTCCCAAGGTTTACCTTCAGACCCTTACTCTCAAAAGCCGCCTTCAGAATTCTAAAAAAAAGCAAACTGAATTTCACTGGCCAGCCCGTGCATTTGCATATTGTACACACTGAAGCTGCATTGCCACTGAACTTGATTTAATTGAACTTTAATTCCTTATTGTAAAGATACTTGAGCATGTTTCTCTTATATTCATTATCTTTTTCAGCACTTCAATATATAAGTAGGTATATTATTATATATATTGTATTTCTTATCATACTCTTGAGAAACACAAACACAAATGAACTTCAACAACAATATTATTCAGTAGTGTATAAAGTACAGTTTATTTTTCTTCTTTAAGTTAAATTCTGACCTCATTCTCTTCTGTGGCTTTCTCCAGAACGCATGCTTTCTCTTTCAGTCCATTCTCCCCAAGCTTCTCTCGTTGCTTGGTAACTCGCTGTTTTTCCTCTTCTGCCATGCTCTCTGCCGTCTGCTTGCTGGGTTCCCCTACGATCTGAGCAGAAGAAAACAAAAAATACAGCGGTCACTGAATGCATATGTCATCTGCCACTGCAGTTTGTAAATGGGGATAAAGGTCACATGAGATCACCAAGGTCACATGAAGTCACCAAGGTCACCAACATGTGGGTCACTACCCAAGGTCCATTGCAGGCAAGTGTCATGCAAATGTATGCATATATGTGGAAACAGCGGGCAATTTTTTTTAGGGTTAACATGTGGGTCAACATTTTTACCACAGACACACACACAGACAAGTTAAGAGAGGTATACTTGTTAAAATTAGACACAAAAATCAAATTCCACTTTGAAACTGCTAGCAAAACATACTCAGAAAGCAACAATTCAATTGATTACAATTTTTTGAAATAGCATTGTGGCATAGGAACCTACTGCAAGCCAACCAGATCTACAAATGTTGTTTATATTCCTTCCGTATTATAATACTACTTTTATACTTTGTTCATCACCTAATAGGCAAAAATTATTTGGCTTTTGTTTATCCGCGCGTGAAGTAATTCCATTTTACACGCGCGCTTTCTAGCCACAAGCGTGCGCTGCGCATACATCACGCACTGCACCCGCTGCGGTAGTGTTGCTTACAGTTGTGCCTGCACTATTCTATATCAATTCGCAGTGTGAAGAGTCTTGCCAATTTGATGATGAACAAAGTATAGAAAGCCAGAATATACTAATAATCATTGCTCAGTTGAGATTTCCCTAATTTACTAAGGCAAAAATGGCACATTTTTAGTGATATGGAGGCATGATTTTTGATACTGTATTGGTAAAATGATCTAATGGGTAAGAACAATAAGTGACATATCATTGGAAAGCTAGTTAAGCTTGCAGATAAAGAAATTATATATTTCTTAATGTAAATAATATGCAAATTAGCTCATGAATAATTAATTAGGTCATACCAAAAATACAAAAAAAAAAAAAGATTTAATATTTAAATTAACATAGTTGGTGTATATTGGTACACCAAATTCATGTTTTTATGCCATTTTAAGCAATGTACTGTGCTCCTGCAAATAAAAAGAAATGGGTTGCTTTGGATTATTTCTCTTAATTTTATTAACATTTTTGTGCTATTTTTTGCATAATTTTAGGCATAAAACGCTTAGCAAAATGCCAGTTTTAGAGTAACAAAACCATTTTATTATGGGTAAATGATAATAATTTAAAACAAGCTAAAAGTTGTATTTTTTAATTTGAGAAGGTATAATCCATCAAAACTATTCAATATAATTGATACTTCGTCTTCAAGATATTTTTGCTACATAGAGTCGAAGCCATTTTGTGCCATATGGCACTATTTTGGACCCCTTAGTAAATAGGGTTAAGGACTGCTACATGAATTTGTAAATGGGCTACTTAGGAATTCTAGTTCACTTTATTTTGTAACACTTACAGTGACATGGGTGCACTTGACGAAATACTTGTTGAGCAAAGATGTCCAGTAATCTACTGGTTCCTTTTGAAGCTTCTTGAAGTCTTCTATCTGGTTCAGACGCTGCAACAGCTAAAAAAGAATACAATTTCAAGTTGATCAAGATTTGAATGGCATGAAAAGGTTATGGTACCGACTACTCCAACTGGAAAGCACAACAAAGCTTTACCTCAATCATGAGATACCAATTTCAAAGGTAGTGTGCATCAAGGGAATCCATTAACTCACCTCCTGTTTATTATTGCCATAAAGGAAGTCTCCAATGCACATGAAGGCAAAGGTTCATGGTGGCATGATCCTCCATGTGATTAGTGAACTCAGATGAGTCGATGGTCACACTCTGCATACGTTCCATGTCGATTGGTTCTTTGCCTGATGCAGTTACCAATAAGCTGAAAACATTCGATGGAAAGCAAAAAGTCACATCTTTATTATCGTTACAAACAAGAATGGTGCATTTGGTTTTGGGTCATTCCCATGCCAATTCAACAAAATCGAGTACACATCACCTCATGGATTTCTTTCTTTTTTGGTGTATTGAAAGATTTCCATGAGAAAACTGAAATTCTGAAAAGTTAAGCCCTGTCCCTCTTTTCGTTTTCACGCGACAGCAAATTTTTAATTTGAGGGGTCACCTCAAAAACCTGTACCGGTGTGAAATTCAATATTCAATGGCCAGTAAAGAACTACACCCCTCAAGATCCTTCAAACTTGGCATTCTGGATAACCTTTTGCTGCAGATTTCAATAATGTGAATAACAAACAAATTGGGCCCCTTGCCCCATTTACAATAACAGGTGGTCAAAATGGCTCCAAAACAACTCGGACCATACATTGGGGGGCCCATAAGTCAACAAAGTAAAAGGATGTGAACTTCCAGATTTGGGCGGTGATGAGCTTAATCTTAAATACTACCTTGTGTACAATCGTTACTTATATCAGCTTCGTTGGAATAGATCTATCTGCGCGAAAAAGTAAAAATTCCAAGTTGAACCTTGACTTGGTCCCTCCCCTAAACCGCAATGTCATACATTCTGTCTGCACCAAAGTCTTTCTTGAATCTTTTTGAGGGAGGTCATTGCATTAATATTTTGCAAAGTTCATTCATTGTGGTGTCTAAGTGTCTTCTATAAGTTACTGGTCTTCAAAAAGCCCTACTTCATGTACATTCGTTTTGGTAAAGAATCCCATTGAAACACACAGGAAACCTGAACTGTGCAAAACTGGGTATTACCTTGCACAGTTTCACTATTTTCCAATATATCAATTTAGAATAATGTAAAAGTATTATAAATTCTTTCCCAAATCAAGACACCCTAGTCTCAATTTGGTCCAACGATCTGTGCTAATAATGTTATGGAACCTATTTGCATGATCACATTTTTAAGTTCTCCAAGTCAAACTTGTTTTCAAAGTTCGTTAAACCTGCACTTGAATACCCAGGTTGCAAGTTGCAGAATTCTGTTTACCTTTCAAGGGGAACTTTGTCTGATATTATTTGAAAGTTTAGAATTCTTTGAAGCCTGTTATCTACATATGGCAGTTTAGACCATTTTGAAACTTATTGCACACAAAACTTTTCTGCGGTGGGCCCTTCTTAAGCCAATTCAAGCAGAATTTGGTGCAAAATGTCTGACATTGATTTTTAGGGGGGTCAAGTCAAGGTTAATTTGGACTTTTTGCTTTTTGCGACAGCTATATCTCTTCCAATAAAGCTGATATAAGTATAAGATTGTACACAAGGGTAGTATTCAAAGTAAGCTTTCACCAGCCCAAATTTGGAAGTTATATCACTTTTACTTTCTGACTTATGGGCCCCCAAAGTATGGTCCGAGTGGTTTTTGGGCCATTTTTGACCCCCTGTTATTTTAAATTGGGGCAAGGTGCATTTTTTTCTGTTCACATATTTGCAATCTGCAGCAAAAGGTTATTCAGAATGCCAAGTTTGAAGGATCTGAGGTGTGTAGTTCTTTACTTATGGCCCTCTGAATATTGAATTTCACACTGGTACATGTTTTTGAGGTGACCCCCCTCAAATTTAAAATTGCCGTAGCGTGAAAACGAAAAGAGGTACAGAGCTCAAATTTTCTGGATTTTAGTTTCTCATGAATATCTTCCAATACACCAAAAAGGAAAGAAATCCATGAGGTGATGGTGTACTCGATTTGTTGAATTGGCATAAAAAATGACCCTTTTACAATTTTTAATCAAAGTCAGAAATTAAACTAAGTTGTTATTACAATGTTATTCTTGGCAGCAGAAAATGAAAAAAAATGAATGAATGAATAAACTGGTACCAATCAAGTCGTGAATGTTTTGCTCCTCTTTGAGCCATGAAAATTTCCATGCGTTTTTAAGGCAATTGTCAACCGACAGATCTCCATCTCTATCGATGAATCTAGCCATCACGAAACACACTTCTTGATTTACCGATGATTTAGAAAAATGGCAGCTCGCTACTCGCTAGCATTGGCAATCATGGAAATGAGCACTACATGTACGAAGTATACAGGATTATGAACTCCCCCCCCCCTTGGATTATGAAAAATAAAATCCGGAGGCAATATAATAAATCCAGAAATCCGGAAAATATGTGATTCTGAATATGTGATTTGATTCCACTCAGGCCATAGGAGGCAAGATAGAAAATTCAACTGTGAGTGCTATCAACTTCATTGGCAACCAAGCCTGCTATTGCTGTAATCTCCACATCCCTAGCCCCTGGGCACTACTAGGTCTATGATACAGTTTGTCTGATTGGCTCATGACAGGACACAACATGAGATAGCCCTCTGAGTAACCAATCAAAAGAGTGCTTCTACGTCTCTGTGTACATCATACCAACATTCTTAAAGTATCTTTATTTCGCTAATTTCACGATACTACCTGCCAAGTGACCAATCAAAATAGACCTTAGATGCCAATAGAAAAGCAGGTAGTGCTCAGGGAGGCTAGCATACTTAGTAAATACGAGCATTTATAATACCACACATGAATCTAATTTTTTTTATGGGGCCTTAGTGTGAATAGCCTTCAGTATTTCAAAAGAACTTACTTGTCTTTGATGAGATTCAACTTTGCAAAGGGAACATTGTCAAATTTGATATAGTTACAAGACTCAGTGGCTTCTATGATGGAGTAGCGCACCTGTTAAAAGAAACACAGTTCTCAATGTTATAGAAATGCAATTTAGTCCCACTTTACACATGTTCATTACTTAAGAAGTTACTGGCCAAGCAATTGTTTTTTTTTCTTAAGTTACTGTTTCAAATCGAAGCAATGCTTCTTGGTATGCCTCAAAGGGAAATTTCAGGAGCCAAAATGCATAGTATTGATATAAAACAATTACAAATAAACAATAAGGCTTTTCACACTGAGCAGGTCATTGATCCACTTTTGCAATGGATTGCTGTCTGTAGACTGCAAATCAGACATCAAATTTATTATAATACTTCACCAACACTGTGACACATCGCCTTTGTGCTTCCTTCTGCTAAATCGACAAAGACACTAATCGCCATATTGAATTTCCTTGTTCAGCCTGTTATTTTTTATGATGGGAAATGCACAATTTCTGTGTGGAAACAAACCAAGGTGACAAGTCATATCACTTAAAAAAAGATGGCCATGTACCTCAGCATTAAAAAAGTCAACAGCAAATGCCGTAAATCAGAAAGAAGTATTTCGTGAAAGCAGCAGCTCATTAAATCCTTCCTTTGGAAAGTTTTTACATCGTAACCAAGGTGTTATTGCACACACGTGTCTAGTTATCAGAAAACGGCTGTATTAGTTTTTGAAAACTGTGATCCATCACAAAAGTGGATCGATCACCTGCATAGTGTAAAAAGTTTTAATAAAAAATTGTTGCAAGGTCATTAACCCTATTTACAACTGTTGCTTATGAATCCATGTTTTATTGCGAGATATCTTTTGGCCTAAGTGTTCATAAAACCATATTTTAATACATTATTTCATTTTTCTCTGTAAATAATCAACCAACCCATGGGGGTGTACTTGCACCAACCGATCACAATGACATGTATACAGGCCAAAATATGCAAATAAATGGGAGTTGTGTACAAATGTTGTTCGATTAGTCTACACGACAGTTTATCAATGTGCAGGAAGAAAATTGTAAATTCATTTTTCCTAGGTCACTAAATTTCAATTCATAAGTTTTTTAGCATATTTATCAGATCTACGGGTCAGTAAAACACCAGGCCCCTCTGTTACATTTACTGACCTTAATCTGGAATGGATCACACTAATGCAAAGGTTTGTGGTACAATTCTTAACGTACTGCCATCTTCTCCAAGTGGATCTGATTTTAGCAAATCTCAGAGTTTCAACCTTGCTTGCCGTAGGGGTCTTCATTTCTACAAAGTAACGTTGGAGTGGAGGACAAGGCGTATCGGTAGGGACTCCAGGATGATAAGAGTTGCCGACATGCCATACAGATCCTGTGACGGGTAATAAAAACAAACTTATTACAGTAAACAAACAAATAAAACATGATATTGTGCATCACCTTTAATTGGCAGCCTCAACAGAATAAAACTGCATCATGCATGTTGAAGGATGCGGTGGCAGAAAGGAATAGAATACTGAATCATTCCCATGACAAAAATCAAAACACAATACAGCGAGTGTTAGTGCCATCACAGACACACATGCAACATTTCTATAATTTCTGTGTGTTGTGCGGCGCGTGCATGTAAAAGGCTTATTGGGAAGACCTTATAAATGCAAGAAGAATTGAAACCACCTAGTAATAGACCTTTTCAAACAAAACTTGGAAATGATCTAAGCCAAATGCAATGTATGCAACAATAGTTATTCGCTCGCATACACTTACAGGCGCTTGCTAGTAACACGGCATTCCGCAATGGCAAAAATTACGGTCATTCTCGGGAAGTTCACAAACATGACTGAATTTTATTTCCACTATGACAAAATAACCAATCCAGCGAAAGTGCGAAACATTGATTTGGGTTAAGTTGGCTGAAACATCCCAAAAAGTATGCTTCCACTTGCCTCCGTTGATGTTGGTCATGGGGGAAAAATAGTTCGGTCATGTGTGCGACATCCAAAACGATAGCCAATTTAGCGAAAGTTGTGGCGTTAAAACAGCTGTAATGTGATGACTCGTTGTGATTTGAAAAGGTCCATGTCAACTAATTATTACTCTTTTTATTGGTCTGATAAAGGATATATTTTTTTAAAATGCAGTCAAATTTATTTGGGCATTCTTTATCTCATCACAACTTGACTCAATAGGGACATCTAAACTCTGAGTGATAGATGGTTAGATAACAAAAAGTTTTCAAAACTTGGCCTGCTGTATAGTGTTTGTTAAAGGGGTATAACCCGATTGAAGTATGAATATTCATCGTGATAGAATGTCATTCTCACCCAAAAACCCCAACAGTAAAAATTTTGTGCCAATACCCGTTTTGATGTGAGAGCAAAAATGGATTTTATAATACCACAGAGTACGTTAAATTAATATTGGTTGACCAAATGGGGGCACAATTTTGCTCAGAAACATACTGAACCAAACACCTTAGCCCTAGGATTTCACAGGGTAATTAATTGAGGAAATAGTCGTTTTCTTCAGATACCAAAAATTTTGACCACTTCGGGAAAAATCTGGGGTTCGGGGATGACACTATTAGCAAAATCGGACCATGGCCCTTTAACGTCAGCCAATACAGAAAATTACTAAGAGAAATCGTGTCTACCTTTGCTGGTGGTCCCCTCCATGCCATGTAGACCATTCCATTAGCCTCATCATCTGATGGGTACTTTACAGTCTGTTCCACTGACTCTGATAGGGGTGGTACTGCTGTCTGCCATGGTCGTACATAAGGTGGTAATTTTCCCTAAAGAATCAAGAAAACATCAGTTACATAGTAGTGCTTGAGGTAGATGGGACAAAGTGATCTTTAAGAAACTTTATTTAACCTTTAAGAATAAATTTTAAGAAGATATAATGGTTGTGAATAGTCAGTAAGTACAGCTGGTATTCAGCTCAAATCTAAAAAATTTGCACAAATTTGCATTAATATTCATACCAATTGTTATTAATTAACGGAATAGATTGCATCATTAACATAAAACTGTATAATGGTTGACATTAGGGTGAAAAAGAATATCACCTGAACATCAAATTTAACATATAACATAAAGCTGAAATTTGCCTTAAGGTAGATTGTAAGATGATAATGAAAAAATTAATAACAAAATAATAATAACAAAATTAATAATAATAATAATGCTAATGTTAACATTAGGGTGAAAATCTACATATTAATTAGGTTATAATGGGTTTTGGATGGGCTGTCTATAGCAAAATCCTCTTAGAGACAGCCCATCATACAAAATCTAATTAAATTACTATTCATATCCTTTGTATTAATTAACAGAATGAAGCGAGTCATTACCATGTTACTGTATTACAAAGGTTGACATTAAGGGGAAAAACTTAAATTTCCCCCTGACGTTGTAATGAGTGAATTAACAAAGAACAATTTCCCCCTAGCATACATAATGTGCTATTAATAATAACAATAATAATATTGACATTTAAAGGGGCATAAGGAGATTTTCCAGAGGGTGTTTTGAATCAATCCCATAATGCATTGCAATGTGCCTATACTGTACTGTACTAAACATAATGTCAGTACTTAGGGATAAAAAGTGTTCCAAAAGTTCAAGAACCGCAAGACATCTCATGATCATGCACAAAATTCCCTAAGTACTAACGCTTTGTGGGCTAAATTGAGCACAAAAGTCAGCTTTTTATGTGTTAAGAATAGGATTTTTGTGGGATCACATGACCCTGTGAGATGAAATTTCCCAAAACTGGTGCATTGTGGGATTGACTCAATACACCCTCTGGAGATTTTCTAAGGATACAAATTTCTCTAAATTTGCACTTGATAGGTTGTAGGACACCTTCCGAGCATGTTTCAAAGGTTTATTGGACAAACAAGTAGAAAAGGAATCCAAAAACTGCATTTTGAACTTGCTCCCAGTCCCAATAGGCCTCCACAGAGAAGAATGCTTTGATTTACTTTCATGCACGACAGAAAATACTAATCATCTTTTAATTATGTAAAGATGGTGTTTCAGGCTTATTCACTCTATGTGTAATTTAATACATTGGTAAGCATTCTTAAAGCAATAACAGCATATTTTTTGAAGAGCGTCCCCAATTTTTCATGTGTATTTATCATAAAATAAGTGATTTTGTAATTAGAATTGGGATCCCAGATTGTACTTAACGGCAGAGATGGAAATGCTAAGGTTATGTCCATCCATGATGAAATAGTGCCACCTCAAGAAAATGACCTCTAACTTGACTTGCCTGAACCAATAAACAACTAATGGATGAGCGTAGACACGTACACGTTCATATTGGAAAGCCATTTCCAGCAGCCGTTGAATTATCATCGGAGATCTCCGATATTAATTATTCTAATTACAAAATCCTTTAATTTGCGACACATAGACATCTTCGAGCTTAACCATTCACAGGTATAGTTTACTAGCCAGTTACCAATGCAACCATGTAAAAATCTCAAAATTTTTGAAAAATTGGGGCGCTCTTCAAAAAAATGTGCTAGTATTGCTTTAATATGTTCCATCAACCTATCACATGGACAAACCAATAAATGAAAACATGGTCCTATATATAGAGTTTCATCAAAGACAGACAATGGCCCGTATGCATAAAAAGTAGTAAATACTATTTACTTAAAAATGTAAGCATTTACTTCAATGTATATGCATAAAATGTAGTAGAAGCTTTTACTAACAGCTTTTACTACTAGCATTTGCTCAACAACCTTTTACTTGAAAAGTAGTAAATACTTCCATTGATATGCATAAAACCAAGTATTTACTAAACTAAGAGTTTTCCTAGTAGATGCTTGAAAATTCCAAGGTAGCTACAGAGCTACCTTGGCCGTATACTAATACATATGTGTCGATAACATAACACCTACATGCATTCACCATATGTATTTTAGTGACTGAATAACTATAAAGATCAGAGTTACACGTATAATGCATTCTGTGCTCATTTATTGTTAGTGAAATTACAGGAAAGGTAATATTAATTCAAATCTTTGTGAGGTTGGTCCTCCACATACAATGCACAAGGCATACCAAAAAGAAACATAATTGTCAATACAGCTGTGGCAGATGAAAAGTCTGTTAGATAACTAGTGAAGCATATCTCAAGAATCATTGATGTGAATGGCCTTTGTGCAAGGGTTTCTCTAGTCTGACACAAGGATTTACTGAAGTCATAAGTAAATGCTAGGACAAAAAAAAATACATTTACTACAAAGTAAAAGGTAAGGTAGCCCATACCAACTCTAGCATATGCTTTTACTTTACTTTGACCAAGCAAATGCTTTTACTTTTACTATTCACTATAAGTATTACGTATTTTTTTATGCATACGGCCCATTGTTTTATAGTAGAAATTCATGTTTTCAGTTTAATCAATCAGAACAAAAATATGAAAAGATTGGCGTGGTTCAACTTGGTGTCCACTACTACCCCCACACACCAAGTCTTATGTATAAATTGGATCGATTGATCCCAAATTTATGGTCGAGAGGGCTTGAGGTTGTAAAAATATTGTTCGAAAACAACGGGCAAACAGTCGAGCCCAATATTTAATAACTCACATAGCGAGACCAATACATTTTGGGCGTAAATCATCCGATTTTTTGATTATTCATGTTTCGGATTGATCCAATATTTTCAACACTTGGACCCCTCAAACATGAAAATCTCAAATTCGGACAGTGGGTTCTGGCAAGAATTACCTTTTGTAGTTTATTAGCCAATCAAAACAAATAATGCAAATGACCATTATATGCATATTTTACCAAAAGGCGACGGGGCTAATTCTTGTGGCTACCTACCCACCAAGTTTTGTTTGAATTTTGGACACGGTTCTAGAAGAAGTTTATCTTTTTAGTTCTTTTGCCAACCATAACTTTTGCAAATGGGCTCTTAATATGCACATTTAGGCAAGTGGTAATACTGGGGTCCCCTACTACACAACCACTTCCTCATTAGAGTACCTGTGAAGTAGCCCGTAGTAGCCCACGCAGTACCCTTCCCGGCAATGTACCACAAATCGCCGGGCCACGAAAGTGGGGTTAATTCATCCACTAAGGTACACACGCAGTAGCCTAACCACTAGTCCCCCATGCGGGAGTCACCTGCATGGGTACTTCCCTCCTCGCCAATGAGCTTTGAGCTTCTGTGTAATTATTTTAGTTTAGTAATTGTTCCATTATTTAACATTTTATATGGTTTTTACACAAAATGTCATATATAGGGGTTTTGGTGATGCTCACTTCAATGTCGATGTTCCTAAGCTTGAAAATGATCAGAAAGTCGTAAACAACAATGAATAGTTTGGGCGACCTCTATGTCCAAAGTGCTCCTATTAGGCACTGGTAGTGGAGTAACCTGTGAATGTACTCCGTGGAGTAGCTGCAGTGGTACCCCACTGGTGGCTTCATGGGTACTGTCATTACCTGAGCCAGGCCACGGCAGGTACACTATTAATGGTTACGCTCAAGTAAACTAGCTGTTAGTCCACCCATTGCTGGTACTTCAAGTATAGTTGTAGGTACTACATCAATAATGCAAATCAAGCGGTGTACCCCTCGAGTGAGATACTAGAAGTACACATGGATTACCTAAGCTCTCAGGGTTACACGTGAGTAGGAATCTTGCTGTGTAACTGTCCCAAACCAGCTCAGCCAAATCAGACCCTGGGTTCTTGGCAGCAATTTGACCTTAATAGTTCGTTACCATCAGAACAAATTATGTAATGGCTTTTGAAGGTGAAACAAGAGATTCACATAACAGGTGTCCTCAAAAATGTTAAAATGCTGATTTTGCACTGGTGTAAAGCTTTCGATAAAAACTATCCCCATTTGAAAGGATTAAGCTGAAGAAGTTTTCTTTGGTACACAAATTGTGGAATTCTGATTCCTATTGGAACAAATACGAAATTCACCTATGTTTTAATATTCTAATATAAGGACATGAAAATCACCTTGTAAGTCACTTTTAAAATATTCCTTACATGGATCCACAATCTCTTGTTGCAAAACCTTTAATTTGCACATTTAGCAATGCAAACTTGCATTGGCAAACCAAAACCAAAGAATACAAATACTCTAAATATTAATGTTTAAGAACCACATATATAGCCATTTCCAATGCATGAATTACAAGGTCTGTTGCCAAAAGAAAAACTCTTATTTCAGAGACTTTTAACACACTTACTTTCAGCGACTAAGTTAGGCCTTTACAAATGTTTGATGCAACAAGCTGGAAAAAAATGAATAAGTATGTTGGTTTTTTTTTCGAAACATTCAATTTGTTATGCAATAATGCAAATGAATGTTCCCGCGGGTGGAGTGCCCATCTCTCTGTTTTTTGGCATTTGGGCCAGACTCCCTCATATAATGTTGCTGGGGGGCACAGCGAGTCGTTTTGGCATTCCAGCATATGCCGGTACCCATTTATACGCCTGGGAGAAGAGGCCAGCAGGTAAAGTGCCTCCCAAGTGTACAACAGTGGGGCTCGAACCCACAACCTAATGCCTATGAGGTGAGCACTGATCAAACTGCACCACATGTGGCCTCATTTGTTATAAACACTAATACGTAGAATATGCATTTTTTTAAGGGCAGAGAACGATTTTTTCCCTGAAAATAGAAAATAAAGTAATTAGCAGCGATAATGGTAATATTAATTAAAAAAAAAATTGGAAATGCATGTTTTACCTTATAAATCTTGGCTAAGTGAGTACAATCCATAACTCTTTAATGTAGACAAACCACCAAATAGTGAAAAAATGAAGTATTTGAGGAAATTTGTCATTCTTTCCCAAATAACATACGCGGCTGGCGTCTCAAATCTGCACTAAACAGCTGATTGTGGTTTACCCAATACAGAATGAACAAAGACAATAATGTTTGTGTTTGAGGTCAACACTGTATCGATCATGGTGCACATAATCACGCGGAAATCTGTGATTCACTGGGAAAGGCTTTTTTGATCACAAGTCGGAATTTTTATACGCAATATCGAATTACAGAATCAGATAACAGTACTGCCTTGCCTTTAATACACGTATTTCAAGCCAACCACATTTGGTTTTTTTGCAGGTTTATGTTCGCATATCTATTCCAGCTACCAAAAATATAAAATATGATTTTTTGGAGGAATTTTTTGATGTTTCGGATTAGCAAATTCGCTGCTAATCCTTTAAGGTCCGAATTCATTTGTACAGTAAAAAATGCAGAATTAGGGTAGGTTAACTTAGGTTTACACATCAATCAGATTGCTTTTTACGGCTGTAACTTTTCAAAGGATTATGTTCTCCTCTGGTCATATCATACCTTCTTCTCATCTTCTTCTCAAATTGTGTCTCAGAGCCTTGAAGACTGCCTCAGGTTCCACCTGACCAGTGATGAGAGACACAGGTTGCAGGGCGATAGAAACTAGGGTGATAATCTCGCACCTTCTTGTTGGAGGTGCTGTCTCGAAGATTGGCCATGATACCACCGGTCTCTGACTGCACAGGGTTTAATTGAAAAAATATTATGTTAACAGTTTAAGGTTGAGTTGTTCCATGCAGTACTATTTCATTCTTCTATTCTTCTACTACCATACAAGGGAGGCATATATTTTGTGAACTCTTCCATATTACCAAGATAATACACAGCTTCCTATCTTGACACTCTCCCTAGACCACAAATACCACAAAATATTCATCAGTTAGTCCTAACAAGGCAAGCCATATTTTGCCATCTCCACAATATACCACAGCTCCATTTTGAACTCCTCTCTCATAGACCACCACAATACCACAACATTTTTTACTGTGGGTCGTGTAACTTTATAACTCCACAAGTTAAATGAGAATTACCTAGTGTGGTATTTTGTGGTATACATCCTTTGTTAGGGTTAACATATTATCTCTTTCAGGTATTTGTAACCCATTTCAGAACTATTATGGCTTGAATACAATAAGATAGGCCACTGGCGGATCTACAATAGGGGCGTGCTTGGCGCACGCCCCCTAATTTGGAGAAAAAAAAATAACTCCCCTCCCCCAAAAAACTAAAAGTCCGGGTCAGGCGTTAGCGTGATTATTTAAGAAGGAAATAGCTACAAATTGTCATCTTCATTGCTATTTATCGTATTATCGTCAGGAAGAAATCACCATTTCTACAGGCTCGTATTGACCATTTCCTTCTATTTTAATATGAAATTTGTCTTGATAACGAAACAGCTTAAATAATCGAGTTTTTATACCTCTGATTTTCGGTCGATGATACCAAGTTTCATTCATAATCCAATATGTTCAAGAAAAACCTTCATTTTCAATTGATACTCCAGTTTACTTTTTCGACACTCAATGCGGGAAGGGGTTCCCCCTGCAGCACCCCCCCCTCGCCACAACGCAGATCGACCCCCTCCCGCACCCACCACCAGTGTTCTGGCGGTGGCCATTGTAGCTGTGTTATTGGCAGTAATCTCCACGCCCCCTTGTTCGGCAATTCCTAATCCTCGACGGTAGCCTATCATCCCCCAGATACACAGGTAAAAGGCAATACCTTCTTGTAATTTTTCTAGATAAATTAAGAATTCTACTGACACCAGATGCTTCTAAATGTCTCAATTGCAGTACATGCTTAAATTAAGAACATCAGAACTTTCCAACAGGAGATGAGTTACCCACTAGTATACACAAGTAATCATGCCCACCTTATAGCCACAATGGCCTGGATACATAGCCCTGAGCATGGCTAAGTGAGACCTACTCTCTCCACTGTTCTCTCTTGCCTGCATCTCACAGTATACCACTCCCGCATCCTCTCCCTCACCGTTGATATGATGCACCTCTGTGACATAACCAGAATCCTGTGTAAAGACAGACAAGGAAAATTAGACTAAAAATGTTATAATGCATTCAGGATAAAGGATTAATTCACTTGGCATGATACTGGCTCTCATTATCTTGCACATTGGCTTCCTATGTTTAAACGTCTAAATAAATCAGGTCATCCCCCTTAAATGTAAGTACCGTATTGTTCCTAATAAACGCCCCGGGGGCGGTGCATTTTTCAAAAGGGAGGGCGTTTATTACAGTCAAAAATGGAAAGTAAAAAATCCCGCAAAAATCCCTTTACACACGCTTATTTTCGCTGATTACCAATAATACAAACGAACGAGCAGGGGGACGCTGTTTTCGCACCTCCCGAGGTCAAAGTTCCATACTAATTAAACTATTACAACTGTGCGCAACAGCAATTATGATACGGATTACGACAGTCCCGGCCATTAAATCATGTGATTTAGGTAAGCTTAACTCATTTTCTTGAATTGTTTTATCAAAAAATCGTAGGGGGCGTTTATTAGAGCAGGGGCGTTTATTAGGAACAACACGGTATATAAAGTTTTCATCTTGATAGAATGGCCTTCACCCCAAAACCCCATCTGTAAAGTTTTGCACCGATATTTCAACCCGTATGTTATTAGAGCTAAAAACGTGATTTTGTAATCCCCAAAGGATACTATGTAAAATTAATATTGGTCAGTTAAAATGGGTTCACTCATAGCATTAAACCAAAAAAATCCTTTAGCCTTAAATTTCATAGGGGTAATGGGAAAAATAGTTAGCTTTCTTCAAATACCAAAATTGTGACCACTTCCGGTAAAATCCGGTGTTCTGGGGACGAGGCTATTAGAAATCGGAACATGGCCCTTTAACTGTGTATGACATTTACAAATATTAAGTTGCCTTGTTTATGTACAACTTTAGCAATGGTTTGCTTCCTAAAATTACACAAAGTATTTTCAAAAAAGAATATTCATATTCATCATACAATACCAGGTCACCAAAGTTATTTAGAGCCTATAATTACTAGCCAGAATCTAGCCAGAAACAGTAATTAAAACAAATGGTCCTCTTCAATGGAACGGTACTGATGTGAATATCAGAAACTTATAAAGTATTAAAGTATTTTGTAATAATTACTCATTCCCACTTACTACTAGCCAATTTGAACTGTAACCCCTCATTGAAATATCTTACTTAGCCATGAGCATTCACGTAATATTTATTTAATGTATCTATTCTTTGCATACATGTATTGGTTTGGCTAGCACTATTCTGTATGAGCTTTGTTCTCTTTTGGTCAAGCCACAAATATTATTGTAATGATATTTTGCATATTTTCTGGAAAATAAACTGAAACTGAAATTGAAACTGGCACTTGTATCCATGGTTCATTTGGCATGACATGCAATAATACCATGACCAAAAAATAATATTACCCTAACTTCCCAGGCTTTTTGTGGCTTAAAACATGAATAATTATTTTTATGACAAATATCTTCTCTCAATACTTGGGCAGATAATGCTAATACTAAAAGCAAATCAAACTTGCTAAGAAGTTTCTACAGGAGAAATATTTAGCTGAAGTGGAAGGGTGGCTGAAGTGGAAGGGATGCTAAATTCAGAGCTTGTGGCAAGAATCTGTGTAATCTGTGTATAAGGTATATATATTAACAGATGCTGACAACTGAATGGGAGAATCTAATGCAGGGTTTCCCAACCTTTATTCCCCGCGACCTTCTTTGTAAATGATTATCACGGGTGACCTCTCGACAATTTACAATACAACACCCCCCATGCTTGTTACTCGGTATTGTGACCAAATCTACAATTCAATGTTTCTCACATATAGGACAGTTTTAAACTAACGATGTTGGGAATGACTATCAAAGCACCTTTGCCTGTTATGAATCTGTTTCTACTTTTTTAAAATGAAAATTTAGAAACAAGTTTAGTCTTCGCGACCGCCTTTCTCATTTGCCCGTAACCCCAAAAGGGGTCACAACCCCAAGTTAGAACCAATTTAATTCCTCTAGGTGATTTTGCCAACAAAGCCTATTTTCACAAGGAAAATACAAGCAGAGAGCCTCGTAGAACACTTCCAACAACAATTTAAACACCACTAAAATAAAGAGAAGTTAATATTTGTCTGCATAACACATAACCACCGGATGGAAATGGAAACTTATGACCGTGAGTGTTGGATACAATGACAATGGTCTAAGGGTAACTCGGCATTAGGTTGAAAAACACCCTTGGCTACAGCAGTCATTAACAGTGACGGTCTGGTCTGTGTCTGTCCAGGCATTGGTTCCTTGGGCTAGACATCGCTTGGGCCCACATGTCAAGCACACCCTGAAAACAGAACAAAGTAACAATAAGTATGCATTGCATGTCTTAGCACTGGTCACAGTCTGTATGAAATGTCGCATTCATTTGACAATCCAGAAAAAACAAAAATATCAATGGAGATACAGTTTTGGACACTGATTTGGATTATTTACTACTCCATGAACTACATCACCATTTAACATTTTAAAAAAATTTCACTGGCTGGGCAAGATGTTTTTGTTTAAGGTCTATTTTTACAACGATCTTTCTATGGAGAATCTGTCGGCATATAGGGGTCTGTAAGCATAAATCATGACCTTTGTGGGCCTATATGACAAGATTCCAACGATGGATTTGTCTGTTTTTTTGGCAGAGGTAATGCTCTTGCAATGTCTCTACTTATATCATTGTCAAAACAAAATTGTGCCACACTTAAAAGGCACTGCACATTTAAAATATAGTGCACCCTCAAGATATTTCAAAATTGATATTTGTGGCATGGTTGTAAAGCTATCTATACATTAAGGAAAAGATGTCATGATTCTGAATATTTGAAAATTTGGTATGGATGGAAAGCTGAAGTAACGTAGATTACATATACATCAAATAAGTTGGAAATTGTCCACTTTTTAGTATTTTGCTCTTTTAATTTTCCGCCCAATAGCTCACTTACTACTCGAAAACCGATTCCGACCAAATCCACATCGCCCAGGCAATGGTGATCAAAGTGATGACCTCCATAATTTACGTCGTTGTGACCATCATAATCGCAGTGTTGCCACTTCATCATTAATTAAAACACAACAAAAGAACAACAATGTCATTCTTAACATTTTCTAATTTTATTATTACTTTCATTAATCCAATCAAATATTAATACAAAAGTGTCAGCAATACACTTCGAGTCAACAACGATGTTTTGGGTCATCACTTTGACGTCACGAGGAGCAATTGGGCGCTTTTTGATCGTTGTCCAAAAAGCAAAATTAAATGCCTCTTTTGTTATTTTACATCAAATTGTAATTATTTTTTTCGGGAATTCGTGATGTATGTCACTATATTTTATTATGTAAGTCAACATCTTGACAAAATCTTGACATATGTCCTTGTAACCCCTCACCTGAAATATTAAGATCACATCAGTTGCCAATCATGGGTAAACCAACACATGTATAATAAAATGCTCCAGGCGACATTTATCAGCGATGACAGAAATGGCATTTAAACACAAGAAAACACAACGCTGGAGTTGATTCCCATGGCATGACCTTTGACCATTCTGTGACCTGTGTTTAATATCAATGGTAGGAGTATGTATTTCATGTATAGACCATTTGTTGATTTAAGTGCGGCAAGTTAGCCTACAATTGCCTGGATGTCTTTTTTTTAGACGCTTATTAATTTATCTATTTTGGGTTAAGTTTATTTTTATTTGTCAAATATATCTGTATTCTTTTCTTCCAATTGCTCGACTATGATTTGCAAGCAAATTGAAAAAAATCAGCACTGTTTTATGCAAGTCGGTGGGACGAAACAGGCTTTGGTTCATCAAAAGCCCCTTTAACTGTTTTGGGGGATATCATGACCAAATTTGGCAATTTCAAAGCACTTATAACGTGTAAGCTACTTTTATTATGGCGATCTCTTTTGCAGGTGGAAACAAATGAGAATTGATGGGAAGACGAGCCTAGGTTTTTCACAAAATGACAAAGTAGTTGTGTTCTACTGTAATTTTGCATTCATATGGGTCACTTTACCCAACCTTCTCACTTATTAAAAAATACCTTGAAATGGTAGTCCTCCACCACCGAGAAGATAAGATGGCTCCAATGTGTGTTGGCAGTGAGGCACATCATCATCTGGGCTTCAGTAGCTGCAAGACAAAATGATTAACATCACATTATTTTACATAACTTGAATGCTGAAAGAAAACAAAGTAAACCATTATTACCTGACCCAGGGCCGAGTTGTCGATGGATAATCTGTCACCCACCCCCCCACAGGTTTAAAAAAAGAAATCCGATGATGAGGAGGGTAGCTGTTAATCTTGGGCCACTTCTTTTTACTGACTCATCTGAACATGATAGAATCCCCGAAATTCATTTACACACATCAAAGTTATGTTCTCCAACAAAACCGCGTCTTCTAGTAGTAAGGGTGTTTCCCGCTGCAGTCTTCCGGCCGTTCGTGCCCTGACATTTCCAGGTATGACCTCCGCGGTTTCCCGATGAGGGGGCGCACACCAATTTTCAAACCAATCGTGTTTTTTGCAATGTAAATGATGCTTGTCCATATACTAATCACTGTGTGAAAATAACTAAGCTCAATCGAAGTGCTTCATAGAGAAAATCACAACTTTGTTATAAAATTCCGGATCCGGAATTTTTGTTATACACGGTATCCTATGGCACTGTTATACTGTGCATAAATGTTTACTGCATGAAAACGAAAAATTCGATTCATCTCTAACTTTGGAATTAAGCATTTTATTATGTCTGGAATCAAATCTGAGACGTGTCGTGAAAATGTTGTGCGTTGACCGCGTATGCACAGCTGCACTTGACCTAGTAACAAGCGTCCTAGTAACGTAAATACGTTAGCGCGATTGGCCAATTCAGCAGAGGTCAAATTGTACTTTTGTTGCGTGCTACGCTCGGCGCAAATACTCACTGCGATCGGCGCAGGACGACGCGTCTCAGATTTGATTCCAGACATAATAGGTGACTATCTTTAGTTCTAGATGATTATTTTTAATTACTACACACAAAAATATATATTCCAAAATCTCTGAGTCGGCCTTTAATGTACTGCTCAGAAATACATTGTTTTGAATAAGAAAAGAGTTTGTAATGTTTCTTGTGAATCTTTGTTGTGTGTGTGAGAGGGTGCCTGGCTTTCATATTACATACAAAAAGCAAGCATGGTACACTGAAATTTTATTCTCTTTGTTTTACAGGTCTTTAGGCATGACTGCAAATTGCAATTTTAACAGAAAATAATGGCTCTAAAGTGAGTGAAATACACTATTTAAAGGTGCAACAAGAGGTTTTGGGGCATCCATAAAAATATATTGTGTCATATGTAGTAATTTCATATAGATAAGACCCCCAATAGATTTTTTACCTTGTATTTACATGGCTACAGATCTGCCTTGAAAACAAAAACAAAAGGCAATTCTGATTTGCTTAAAGTGGCATTTTGTGATCCACAGCCTGTCTCCCCGACTTCTCTCAAAATTGTTGAGATTTTCATATCATCTGAACCGCTGGCCTAAAAAAAGTATGTATCCCAAAACTAGGGTTGTTGTCGACAAGGCTTTGTCGACAATATTGTCGTGACTTGCATTTATTCTTGCTGTCGACAAGCATGGACTGATTGTCGATAAAAATCTAGTTATAAAATTACCTTATTTAAGCTTAAACATCGCCGATATTTATCGATTTCCTCACCAATTTTCTATATTTTTTCAGCTATCTTTTAAGTCGTGCGTCGGCGTCGCCATCTTTTTTTGCAAAACAAATCCCAGTTACCACTGCGCATGTGTGCTAAGGACGTGGAAATCCCGTATGACGTAGCCGAACTCACTCAAACATGGCCGCGCAATCGAAATTATCCTAACCCCCCTTTGGAACTCCCTTTTTATGGATGATAAGTCGCACGTGACTCCCGACTGCCTCGTGAGCCGAGCCGACTTTCGGCAATAATCGGAAGTCAGAATAATGTCAAAAATGCGACGGAATAACAGAGTGGAATATCAACAACGTAAGTTACAAGGTACGGCCACGGTACTTATTTTTTTCACTCAAATCTTACTTTTTGTACGTAAAATGTAAGATTTGCAAGCAAAACCGTTAACTCATGTCAATCATTTTAAGACAATAATGGTTGGAATTAAGCTTTATTTTGCTGTCGGTCCTCGCGACGTTCAGGGTGCTGAATTTGATCCATTCACTCACTACAATAAGCCCATGCGCTTACTGGCGAGCATCCTATTTCCCAAAGGGGCGGAAAAAAATTCCCCTCTTTTCTCCTTTTTGTCGACACCCTGTCGACGTCGGATCTTGAAATTTGACGATTGTCGACAATAACAATCCTACTTGACAACACCCCTACCCGAAACTGCTTGCAGATTTGATCTACTTTGGAAGATTTGTGATTTTGTATTTTTTAAAATGCACAGAAATTACAACACAGTGGTCTATGGCTCTGGGGTACTATATTTGTCATAACATCAAAACACCCCATCAGATAAGTGAAATTTTGAGAAATACCTTTTCTTGAGAATATCTAATGAACCTTTACGAAAAACAAGGCACTAAGACCCACAAATGCACCATAATTTCAATCAAAATAAGGCTGAATTATTATTTGCTCCTATGTAAATTAGAAATTTCACACAATATTTGTACCAAAAATGATTCTCCCTGAATCATTTGGCATGGGAATATTTTTTATAAAAGCTATTCATGATGGCAAAAAAAAATCAAAAATTTTCACATTTCTTAGGGCACAAAACCTGTTAATGTGAAATCTCTCATTGCACCTTTAATAATTAATATTGGTGGATTCTTACGGACCACCGGACATACTCAAAGTCCTTAAACCTCATTATTATTCACTTACTCCATTTCAGAATATTGCTACCTTCTTTTCCATACATGCAAATGCACAACAAGTTAATTCATTCCAGCGTAACACTATTGTCAGTTACCATAACAACCATCACCAATATACTTCCATGGCAACAAGAGTGGATGTTTTCATCACCAGTGCACATACAGTTCTGCATTGCACACACACACATCTCTTTTGTATTGTCAACATTCTCATCTACCATGCTTGCACAAACAGGTCAAGGCTATTTGTCTACAATCGATACCGCTGGTAGTTGTTTCTGCAGTGTTGCCAACGCCGCGGTTTATCCGCACAAGTGGGCTACTTTTTACATCAATGCCTGTCGCGCCTAAAAAAAGGCCGCCGGCGGGTTCCCCACCTTGGGGGCTCCTTTTCATAGTCCCAAGGCGCGGCACTGACGCGGCACCCGCGGGCATCCTTTATCCCTCTGTACAAAATTTATTTTCGAAGCTCCGAGAAATTTTAAAAGGACGTAATTGATTAGGGCGCTTCCTTTTCGTCTTGAAAATCTTACCTCTGCATTCCTACAGGGGGTACTTGCCGGTATGACACAATAGTAACCAACTCTCAACTCTCGCGTGATCTGAGGCGTGTGCTCCTACAACGATCGGGATAAGGTGCTTCACTCAGTAAACAACAATAATATCCTAACAAAAGTGACTGTCATGGTGTACACGTGAGAGGGCAATTAAAACTTGGCTAAGGGCTGTTACGATGTGCTCCTTACAACGGGGAGTAGGTGCTCACTCTTTCAGGTCTAACAACAAATAATATCATCACCAAAAGTGACCATCTGGGTGGTACAAGTACAAGGGCTCATTCCTCCAGTTCACTGGGGGTGAAACGTGAGAGGCAATTAAAAACTGTATTAGAAAGATACGCCGCACGCATCCCTTTCTCTGTTGGCGATATATTCCATATCATATGGTTGTCTACCAGGACCCCTTTAGTTTTGTTAGGTGGCGTAAATTATGGGTTCTTTGAATTTTGGCGGCGGCAAATACCAATTTATCAGTGCGAAAAAAAACCCGCCGGATTGCCGAAAATCGCGCGTTAAAAAATCGGTATTTTCTAAACGCCGGACCCTAGGGAATCAATTTGGAGGTGAAGAACCCGGTGAAGAATTTCATTTATTGTTGAATTGCTGTCCCTGGCGGTAAATCATATTCGGCTTCCCGGGAAATTTAACATTTTTTCCAGCCCTGTTGTTCTATTATTGGCTATAAATTACAACCTGTTTTACCCTCGAGTGTGTGGTAATAAAGAATGATAAAGACTAGTGCCGCCCCCCCTTCCCCCTGCGCCCCCCCCGCCCCCACCCCCCCGCCCCTCGCTTCTTTCTCCCCCTCACACTCCTCCCTCTCCCCTCCCTCCCCCCTCCTCCTCCCCTCCCTGCCCCCTCGTCAACAAACTCGGACTACACTAGCCGTTTTTCGTAAAAATAGCGCCCTCACATGCGCTAGAAAGCGCAAGTGAAATTGGGCTACTTTTTGGGCCATTTGCCGTGCCTTGGCGCGGGCCTTTGTGGGCCGCGGGTAGGGCGAAATTTTTGTGGCACCACTGTTGCTCTGTCAATTTGTTTCATTAACCAATTATATGCGCTACTATGTAATTTGATCCGTAATATATTTTCCCTGTACAAATGAATGAAATATCTTGCTCGGAAAAAACAGCTTAGTAAAAATATAGATATATCGTTTTTGTTAAACTAGTTAATTTAATAATCCCTTCTTAAACAAATAGTAAACAACTACTAGTGTAAAATTGTTAATAATAAAGGTATAATGTTGATGACGAAAATTTAAAAACAAAAGGGCCTCTTTTTTTGGTGAAATTGACACTCATGAAAATCAATGTTTGCCCCTAATTTCTAGGTCGAAAATATTTTTCAATTTTTCTTTTCTTGTTGTTAATGTTTCACAGAGTGGGTCTTCACACATGTGATGAGTTTTAATTGAAAACCCCTATGGAAAATGTGTCGGGCAATAGACAGCAATGGGTGTTCTGAGGGGAAGCCCTCACACGCGTGGCATGCCAGCAATGCTCCAAAAGTTTGTTTGATGTCCGGGGGGGGGGGGGTTTGGGTTCTGTGCATTTCATACACAGCTGCCGGGCAAAAATATAGTTATTTGAGTTTGATATATGAGCATGTTGGGCACACACTTTGACCAATTATGCATTGGTAAGTGAGGTTGTGGATCTTCCTCCTGGCTCATGGATGCTGAGTCCAACAAATTAGTCCTACCATGCCCATGTCCATGTGGACCATGCTAGCATTGGCACCCCACTGCTGCTATTCCCGGGCCCCGGCATTAATTGATTGGCAATTGCCATGCATGATCATAAATTAAATGATGCAATAACACCTTAGTGAAACATTTCCATTCAAGTTAATTGGGAGGGGGTCCTGACATTGGCGATAAACAAGAATAACAACGGTAATTATGTCGGATTATTTCTACAAAATCATTTAAAAGGGGGATGGCCCGATTAAGGAGTTTTCATCTTGATAGATTGGCCTCACTCCAAAACCACATCTGTAAAGTTTCGGGCGGCGATATCAATCGGTTTTGATGCGAGAGCTAAAAACGTGATTTTGTGAGCTCCATAGAGTACTGTGTAAAATTAATTTGGTCGACCCAAATGGGGGCACATTTTTGCTCATACTTCCAAACCAAACCCCTTTGGCTCTAAGATTTCACCGGGTAAGGAGAAAGAGTAGCTTTCTTCTGATCCCAAAATGTCGACCATTCCAAGTTTCAGTCAAACTGGGGCTCTGGGGATGAGGCTATTAGCAATTGGCCATGGACCTTTAAAAATGACAAACCTAGATTTGAAATCCAATAAATTGTCGTGGCATATGGTTTAATTGCAAAAATTATGTCATTTTGGCATGCAAGATCGTACCTGGAGACCGCTGCCCTGGATCATGGTCACATGGCTGGGTGGCGAAATTTGATAGAAAACAATGACTTATTTTAATTATTTATGAACTGTATTGCAAATTTGCAATCAGAAAATACACATGTGAGTGGTAAATTATGTGTGGTAAAAAAGGTTGATGATATTAGTTTTACAAAGCAAAGTTTAGAACTGTTTTGGGGAATTTCCCGAGCCGCCGGGCCAATGGCCATGCTCAGTGGCAATGGCGCAGTTCACGCGGCAGTGAACAATTAGCGCATCTCATCTGACCCGGGCATCTGATCATGACAAGTGACAAGGGAAGGACCAGCTTAGCACATCATGGATTTCACTAGTCCATCGCGCATTTTATTCAACGTAGGATACGAGTACCATGAACGGATTAGCACAATTGAATGCATTAAGGATGAATTGAAACTCCCCTGTGCGCCTTTCATCTCACCTTTTACGACGTCTCCACACATGGTCCATCTCCAAGGCCCGAATTAAGGATATTGATACCTGTTCGAACCATGACCCGATCGCTGCATGGGGGTGGAATTTGATTTCCCTTCCGCAATAATTACAATGATCACAATGTGGATTATCCTTGCCAATCTTGTACTTCATTTCAGGTTAAAAACAGTCAGACAGACAGTTTACAAGGACTTTTTTCAATATAAAATAAGCTGGAATGTATGGCTCCTATAGTAAATTAGAAAATCAAAATATTGGCTACCAAAAAAAATGATTCTCAAGCGGAATCATTTGGCATGGAATATTTTTTATAGAAAGCTATATACATTATGGCAAAAACATCAAAATAATTTTTCAAATGTCTTAGGAGAACACCATGTTATGTGAAATCTCTCATTGCACCTTTTAATAAATTAATATTGGTGGATGCTTACGGGACCACGGACATACCTCAAAGTCCTTAAAACCTCAGGTAATTATTCACCTCCATTTGCAATTGCTACATCTTTTCCAACAGGCAAATGCACAACAGTAATTCAGTCCATGTCACTATTGTCAGTTCCCATAACAACCATACACCCAAAATACCTTCCATGGAAAAAGAGTGGATCGTTTGCTACCCAGTGCATACAGTTCTGCAGTGCACACACAAATCCTTTTGTAGTGTCAACAATTCATCTACTCATGACTTGCACACACAGGTCAAAGGCTATTTGGTATACAATGATACAGCTGGTAGTGTTGCTCTGCAGTGTTGCCAACGCGCGGTTTACCCACAATTGGGCCCTACTTGTTACATGGCCTGCCGCGCCTAAAAAAGGCCGCCGGGGTTGCCCAAATTGCGCTACTTTCTAGTCCCAAGGAGCGGCACTGACGAGGAACCCGCGGGCATCCTTGCTCCATCGGTATCATTTTATTTCGAGCTCCGAGAAAGTTTAAAAAGGTACGTAATCGGATTAGCTGCTACTGTCTTTGCAAAATGTTTACCTGCATTTCACTACAGGGGGTACTTGATCGGGTCTTGACAAACAATAGTAAAAAAACTCTCAACTCACCGTGATCTGATTGCTTTTGCTCCTTACACGACGGGGAGTAGGTTCTCACTCATGTATATACAACAAAATAATATCCTAGAAAAAAGTGGGAACGTCATGGGTGTGACAGTGAGAGGGCAATTAAACCTTGCTAAGCTGTTACGATGTGCTTCCCCTACAAGCACGGGCGTAGGTGCTTCACTCAGGGTTAGAAAACAAAATAATTATCATACAAAAGTGGACCATCTTGGGGTCAAGGTAAAGGGCTCATTCCCGGTTCACTGGGGTGAAACGTGTAGAGGGCATAAAAACTGTATTAGAAGGATACGCCGCAAGCATCCGTTTCTGTTGAGAATATATTTCATATTCATCATGGTTGTTACCAGACCCTTTAGTGGTTAGGTGCGTAATTATGGGATTCTGTGGAATTTTTGGCGCGGAAAATACCAATTATCAGTGTGCAAAAAAAACCGCGGAATGGCCGAAATAGGCGTTAAATTGGTTTTCTAACGCCGGACCCCGTAGGAATCACTTTGGAGGTGAGAAACCGGGTGAAGAATTTAATTTATGTTGGAAGCTGTCCTGGCTGAAATCATTCGGCTCCCGGGAAATTTACATTTTTTCCAGCACTGTTGTTACTATTATTGCTTAATTACAACCTTATAAAATATAAAAAAAATAAAGAATTAAAGAATAGTGAAAACAAAATTAAAAAGGAAGAAAAAGAAAGAAACAAATAACAGCAAATAGATTCTTTATAATTAAATAAATAATAAATATAACATAAATAAAAATAATATAAAAATAAATGGAAAAAATAGCAAAAAATCGGACTAAAAGGCATTTTTTCGTAAAAAATAGCGCCCTCACAGGCGTAAGCGACAAGTGAAATTTGGCTACTTTTTGGCCATTTGCAGTGTTGCGCGGCCCTTTGCTGCGGGTAGGCGAATTTTTGTTGGCAACACTGTTGCTCTGTTCACTTTGTTTCATAACCAATTGATGCTACTATTGTAATGTGATCCGTTAATTATATGTCCTGTACAACAGAATGGTAATTATTGCCGAAAAACAGCTTAGTAAAAATAGTAACTATATATCGCGTTTTTGTTAAACATAGTTAATTAATCCATTCTTAACTTGAAAAAACTACTAGTTAAATTTTTTTGAAGTGTATAATGTTGGAGAAAATTAAAAACAAAATTGGCTCTTTTTGGTGAAAAATTGCACTATGGAAAATCAATGTTTGCCCTAATTTCTAGGTCGAATCAATATTTTTAAATTTTTTTGCTTTGTTGTTAATGTTTCAGAGTGGTCTTCACATGGATGATTTTATTGAAATACCTCTATGAAATGTGTAGGGCAATAGCCAAGAAGGGGTGTTCTGAGGGGAAAGCAGAACGTGGACAAGGCCAGCAATGCTCAAAAAAGTTGTGAAGGTCCGGGGGGGGGGGGTTCTTGGTTTAATGTGCATTCATACACAGCTGCCGGGCAAAAATTAGTTATTGAGGTTTGATTATACCAGCATGTTTGAGGAACACACTTTGACAAATTATGCATTGGGTAAGTGAGGTGGAGTTTCTCACTGGCTCATGTTATGTCATGAGTCCAACAAATAGTCCTACCATGCCCCTGTCCCATGTGCCATGACGCATGGCATCCACTGCTGCTTGCACGGGCCCGGCATTAATTGTTGGCAAGTGCCATGCATGATCATAAATTAAGGATTCAATCCAAACACCTTAGGGAACAACAGTTCCATTTCATATGTTAGATCGGGGGGTGTCTGACAAGTGCGAGTAAACAAGAATAAAAAACGGTAATTATGTCGGATTATTTTCAAAAATCATTTAACGGGGATGGCCCGATTTAACGGAGGTTTTAATCTTCATAGATGGCCTTCACTCCAAAAACAATCTGTAAGTTTCGCTGGCGATCCATTGCAATCGGTTGGATGCGGAGAGCTCAAAAACGTGATTTGTGGCGCCATAGAGTACTGTGTAAAATTAATATTGGTGGACCAAAATGGGCACATTTTGCTCAACTTCCAAACCAAACATCCTTGGGCTCTAAGATTTCACAGGTAAATGAGAAAATAGTGCTTTCTTTGTAACCAAAAGGTCGACACTTCCAAGTTTTCAGTAAAATCTGGGGATTCTGGGATGGGCTAGTAGCAATTGGGCCTGGACCTTTAAAAATGACAAACCTAGATTTGAAATCCAAATAAATTGTCGTGAGATGGTTTAATTGCAAAAATTATGTCATTTTGGATGCAAAGACGTACCTGGAGGACCGCTGCCCTGGATCATGTCACAGGCTGGGTGGCTGAAATTTGATAGGAAAACAATGATTATTTTAATTATTCGGAACTGTATTGCAAATTTGCATCAGAAAATACATGTGAGTGGTAAATTATGTGTGAGTAAAAAAGGTTGATATATAGTTGACAAAGCAAGTTAGAACTTTTTGGGGAATTCACGGAGCCGGGCAAGGGCCATGCTAGTGCAAGGCGCAGTGCACGCTGCAGTGAAGCAATAGCTCAGCTTATCTGGGAACGGGCATCTTGACAGTGCAAGTGACAAGGGGAATGGACCAGCTAGCAAATCATTGATTTCATAGTCCACGCGCATTTTATTACGTAGGATACGGCCATGAACGGATAGCAACAAGTGAATGCATTCAAGGCAGTGAATTGAAACTACTGTGCGCCTTTCCATCTCAACCTTTTTACGAATGTATCCACACATTGGTCCATCTCCAAGGCCCGAATTAAGGATAATTGATACCTGTCTCAACATGGACCGATACGCTGCATGGGGGGGAGTTGATGTCCTTCCGCAATAATTACATGATCATAATGTGGATTATTCTTGCCAATGTTGTACTTGATCGTTAAAAAACCAGTCGGACAATAAGTTTATGATTTTTATAGTAGATAAATACGAAATCTCCGTTTCCACGTAAATATTAATAGAAGCTCGGAAAAGGGCGATCAAGATGAATAAAGAGGAATTACACGGTCTCGAACCGGAACCTCTCGCTTTGGGCGTGAGAAATACCACTCAGGTAACAGAGACTGTGTTAATGTGGATACCAGTGAACGAGCGATAGGTATTTCAGTCATTATTTTCAGAGTTTTAAGTGGCCGTAATTACAGGATTCCGCGCAGAAGGCAAAATCCGCGCATAACCTGTCATTTCTCTTCCGATCTGTGTTACACGGTACAAGATGCTCGTAGTTTCGAAATCCGTTGAACAGTGTGGTGTGAAAAAGTGGTTCTCACACCAAAATTACTATTCATTGATGGGAATACGATTGCTCTGTATACAGACGTGTTCTTGGTGATGTAGTTTGTCCTTTTGCACATTGGATGCTTCAAAATCTGACGTGTTCATGCGTCATGAATTTAACATTTTGTAATTATTCAGTATGTAGGTGAAGAAATATTCCATGGTTATGTCCAAAGTTAATGCAGCGCTCTGCCCCAAGACTTATCATGATCGATTAAACTATGGATCGATATCATGACAGATAGGTAGATAGTCTCTTCCAATCATGGTTACAAAAAGGGTTATTCCAAAACATTAGCGCAAGATAGACGGTTCGGTCTCATAAGCATGTCAAGAGACTAATTTTTGTTTATGAGCAAAGCACATGTTCTCCACTGACCGTTACATCTACCTACCCCATGCAATACCATATTGGCACTTAGGACTGACAAGGCGGTTCTCGAACTTCAAGTCTCGCCTGCCTTTGGCTATAGCTGTAAGACAAAGAGCAGACACACCAGATGCACTGTACCAAGTAGAATGGTCCCAAAGAAGTTGTGCAAGCAGATACAGGGGAGGTTTGCAGGGATCCCCCTCCCCAATACCCTACAAAAACCCAAGCCTATGCCAACACCCCACCCATCCCAACACCCCACCCCCCCAAAACCCCGCAACACCCCATCCCTCCCCAACACCTTTACCCCTTCCCCCCACCCATTCCCCAACAACCCCAAAACACCCAGCCCCTCCCCAAAACCCCGAACACCCCACCCCTCCAAACACCCGCAAACACACAACACAGTCCCCAACACCCGCACACCCCACACCCTCCCAACACCCAGCATACACCCCACTCCCCTCACCAACACCCAAAACACCCTGCAATACCCCACCACCTCCACAACATCCCGCAAACCCCACCCCGCAACACCCCAACCCCCTCCCAACCACCCCGCAACCCCACCCAGTCCCCAACACCCGCAACACACACCCTGCAACACAACAACCCCTTTTTTTTTTTCCCAAAACACCCTGCAAAACCCCAATCCCTCCCAAACACCCCGACCCCATCAACAACACCCCGCAAAACACCCCAACCACTCCCCAACCACCCCACTCTCTCCCAAACACCCGGCAACACCCCACCACCTCCCAACACAAACCACAACACCCCACCCCTACCAACAACCGCAACACCCCTTCCCCAACCACGCAACACCCACCCCCTCCCCATACAACACCCCACCACCCAGCAAAACCCCACACCCTCGCCAACACCACCGCAAAACACCACCCCCTCCCCAACCCACCGCAACACCCACCCCCTCCCCAACCCACCGCAACACCCAACCCCTCCCAAAACCCCACCCCCTCCCCAACACCCCATAGTGGGACAGTCCACTCATTATAATGCGTTCCGGTTCAAAATCTTGAATAGCGGCAAAAAGGGTGGGGGCTGACATTTTGTCCACTAAAAACGGGTGGACTTGTATAAAGCGTGGGACGAAATATAAAGGGGGTGGGATGGCCGTAAAAAAAAAGTATACTAAAAAACTTCTTTGCCTTGACTGCAATAAAGGTGTCTATCGCTCATGGCCAGTCGCCGATTTGCCAACAGCCTACACAGGGCTAATGAAGGACTGTTATCTAATCGGGCGGGAGCTCCAATCAACATCAGGTTTTAGATCGTTTTATCGGTGATTGGTCAATCGTTGATTTACTAAAAAGAGCTTGGGTCTTCCCAGTTTGTGGTGAATGAAAAATAGCTTTCTAAATGATCGCACGATCGGAAACCCCCATCCCGATGATCTTTAGCAAGTCTCAGTATAAATGGTGGCGCCCGTCGAAAACAAGGGGAGTTGGGATCGCGTGATTTTTGGCGAAGATTTCGATTCTGATGCAAAATTTGAGGGTTTGATGTAGATGAGATTGAGGAAGAAAGAAAAAGCTGATAGTGTGGTCTTGATATTGGAGCTGATGCATGTACCAAATTGCGTACGTGCCCCAGTCATGCCAGCTAAGACTGAGACTTGAATGGCTAGGCTAGACCTACTAATTTTCACTTGGATGTTGTATCATAACACAAATTTGTTCAACGTCATAGTGTACCACTGTGTGCTAATTGGGATATCTGTACAAAAAAATAAAAAATATATAATATGATATAGGATAATTGTCACTTAATATTATACAGAGCACTGTGCAAATATGTGATGGAAGTTTATGTACTGTTACCTATTACTTGTGAACAAAAATATGCTTGCAAATGTAAAAAGGGTGGGGGTCGAAATTTTCAGTATAAAGGGTGTCTCAGTAAAAAAGGGTGGGGTCAAATAAAAGGGTGGGGTCAAAAACCCCAATGCCCAACTATGCACCCAGCATACAACAACCCCCTCATAAAAACACCCCGCCAACCCCTACACCCTCACCAACACACCCAACCCCCACCCCCTCCGCAAAACACCGCACCATCCCCACCCCCTCCCCAACACCCAGCAACAAACCCGACCTCCCAAAACACACCGCAACACGCACCCTCCCCAACCCCCGACAACACCCACACCCCCAACACCAGCAAAACACACAGCAACACCCCACACACTCCGCAAAACCACCTCCCAACACCCCGACAACACCCCACCCTCCCAACACCCCGCGAACACCCCCTCCCCAACACAACCGCAACACCCACCCCATCCCCAAACCCTGCAACACCCCACCCCTCACCAACACCAAACCGCACACCCAACCCTCCCCAACATCCCACAAACTCCATCAAAATCCCACAACTCCACAAACATCCCAAAACACCCACCCCCTCCCCAACACCCTCCCCAACACACCGCCAACACCCCTCCAAACACCCGCAACACCCCTCCAACACACCGCAACAACCCAACCCCCTCCCCAACACCCCGCCAACAACCCACCCCCAAAAAACAACACATAGCAACACCCAACCCCGCCGCAACACCCCTCCCCAACACAACCGCCAACAACCCAACCCATCCCATCAAACCGCAACACCCACCCCCCCCTCCCCAACACACCGTAACACCCGAACCCCTCCCCAACACACTCGCAGCAAACACCCTTACCCCCTCCCCAACACCACGACAACACCCCACCCCCTCCCCAAACACCCGCAATACCCCACACCTTCCAACATCCGGCAACACCCCACCCCCTCCCCAACACCCGCCAACACCCCACCCCCTCCCCAACACCCTGCAACAACCCACCCCTCCCACAACCCTCGCCAAACCCACCACAAACAACCCAACCCCTTCCCACCACCCCGCAAACACCCCACCCCCTCCCTAACACAACCGCAACCCGCACCCCCTTCCCAAACCCCGCAAAAACACCCCACCCCCTCCCCAACCCCCGCAACACCCCAAACCCCCTCCCATACACCTCGCAACACCCAAACCCCTCCCCAACACCCACCTCACAAACACCCCGCCAATACCCCCAGTCCTCCCCAACACCCAATACCCCTCCCCAACACCCACGCCCCATCCCCAACACCCAAACCCCCTCCCCCATGCCCCACACCACCCTACCCCCTCCCAAACAACACAAAATAGTCCCATCCCCCTCCCCACAGCCCATCCCCCCCTCCCAAAAACCCCATCCCTCCCCAACACCCCATCCCCCTCCCCAACACACCCACCCACTCCCCAACACCCCAACCCACTCCCCAACCCCCAGCCCCCCTCCCCAACACCACAGCCCCTCTACCCCAACACCCCAGCTCACTACCAAACCCCAGCTCCCTCCCCACACCCCACCCATCCCCGCACAACACAACCCCCGCACCACCCCACACCACCCTACCCCTTCCAACACCCCGCAAACACCCGACCCCTCCCAAACACCCACCCATCCCCAACCACCCCCCTGCTCCATGTAACACATAAATATGCAATCCAATGTACTGTTTCAGCTATACAGTAATTACGCATATTAATTAGATCAACTGTAACACAAAAGGGCCCTTTAAATGGCCCACAGCACGTTGAACTATTATGATCGCACACAAATAGATAATGCCAGACTAGTTTTCATGGGTGAAGCATTCTTTTGATTTCAGGGTAGGTATTTCACACTGAACCATGGACAACTGAGAAAATTTTTATTGAAATGGACCAAGCATTTAGCATTAGTTGCAATTTTAAATAATCAAAGAATTTTTTTTTGAATATGTTATTACATGCATGTTGACCACAATTATGATTCACACAAAAGATGTTACCATATATAGTCGCAGTAGCGAAGGAATTGTGAAGAGCCATGTACCCCGTTAAGCGATACAGCAATTACGCATATTAATTAGATCAGTGCATCAAACAATTGCCACTTTAATTGATCCACTTGCAGTTGAACGCAATTGTGATATACAAGATGTACGGCAAGAAGTTCATGATAGCGAAGGAATTTTGCATATCCAATGTACAATTCAGTGATACGCAAGATGATATTAATTAGATAAATTGTATCAAAAAATGGCCCCTTTAATCGGCCCACATGCACTCTGACGACAAAATTTATGATTCACCCACAAGATGCATGGCATAGTAATTTTCCATGAAGTCGAAGGAATTGCCTATCCGATGTACGGTTCAGAGATACAATAATCCGCATATTTATATTAGCTCATTTGCCTACCTAGCGGTTGTGTCACACACGTTCAAATTGCAAAAAAGATGCGACACCATGATAAGCTTTCATGCAGTGAAGGAATTCTGAATTCCAATGTACAGTTTCAAAATATAGCACATTACGCGTTTTTGCATATTAAATTAGCTCATTTTGCCAGACTTTAATTTCCGAAATATCCGAAATCTAATCAGTTCGAGAAAACTCTCCAGCCCGCTCCAGCCACCCAAGGTACATAGATTACGCCTTACGGAACTCCAGAAACTTGTACACAAGCCTGCGGGGAAAAATTTTCGTTAATTATGCAAAAGAGATACTTAATGTGCATTTTACGCCCAAAATCTAATTCAGGTCGAGAACTAGTGGACCCGCTTCTTTCAACCAAGTTACATCATTCATAAGACATTACGGAATCTTCCGATAAATCGTTTACACAAGCCGTGAAAACACGGGACGTCAAGCACACAAATAGCATGACAGACAGACAGACAGACAGACAGACAGACGACCGACGGACAGACAGCAGGACAGACAGACAGAAAAGTGATTACTAAGTCTATGCAGAAACAAAGTATCAGGCTGAGACAAAAAACGTATAGTCGCATAACCTGCTGAAAAATCACAACATTTTGATCATTTTAGTGTGAGTCAGTGAAAAATACAGGTCCCACAGTATTGTAGAGTAGGTCAAGATAAAAGGGAGTCAACAGTCGGGTAATTCGGACATTTGGAGTGATTGGGTGAGTTTATAAATTGGAAACCTAGGTTGTTAAAAATGGACAGATCTTGGCATGACTTCGGGTTTGTTAAAGTTACCAAAAAGAAAAACAACAGAAATTGTGAAGTGACAAAGCAACCGAAGTCATGCTCAGCGGACTAACCCTGATGAACCTCAACGCCAAAGAACTGGAGTTCTTGAATACCCTTTGGGACGGAGAGAGGGGTTGGGAAACTAGATAAAAAGACGTAAATAGCGCGAATCAGGCGCCCGCCGAGTGTGGCATCCTTCAGGGAACAATTCAGCAGAAGACAAGAAATCCGTAAGCAGCCATGCAGCCGCAGCTATTTCGAAAATTAAGTAGTGTTAACTTGCGATATTTCTTTGAAAGTTTGTTAGTATATCATTAAAAAAACTGCTTTAATATGTAGTGTAAAACAGTATTCTACACAGCAGATTGCCACATGGCGATCACAGAAGTTTTCTATCAAAATGCGGAGGGTTGAAGTGGACGCGATTTCTGTGTCGAAGCGATGACCGAAAAAGTACTAGGCTGCTTGAATACGCCAGTTTTATTTCTCGAAATGTGGGAAATTACGGTCCGAGTCGAATGGTATTAGAATGGTATTCCAATAGAGGCAACATTATTCTACCAGTATATGTTCATATCTGCTTCAGAAGCAATCCTCACTGGTCATCACAACGTTTTTTGGTGGTCTTCCATGTCGATGGGCTGTACGGTTGTTTAAACAAAATGGACGTGGGTGCTTTACTCTTGTGAAATTGCTGCAACCGGGATGTTCACACGGACCGACCGCAGCGCCCGGTTGGGCGGAACGTGAAGTTTTGGGGCAGGAACATTACCACCGTACTGGCACAAGTGATCAAGATGTGATCGAAAGAAATATGACGCATTGATATATGGCCTTATATTAGCGATCATTTAAGATATTTACAACTGATTTTTAAAGACGAAAGAAAATGTTTTAAGTTGCCCCATTGCGTGACAAAGGTTGAACAAAGTAGATGATGGTTTTCTATAGGCCAAGGGCTATAGAAATTAAAAAATGGTGTGTGTGTGGGTGTATTATGTGTGTAACATTAATATGTAGTGTGTGTGTGTATATATGTGTGGATGTAATGTGTGTGTATGTGTGTGTGTGTGTGTGTAATTAATAAAAACATAGAGGCCTAAAATCACTGTGTATGTTCTTCCCCATCAAAAAATGAGACTGGATATTTTAATAGAGGGCCTGACTCCTGCCCGCCAAAACCTGTCCAGGACTATACATTCGAGAGACTTCCGAAAAGAAAACACTAGCTTTAACTACTTTACCCCAACCCTCTTAAGACCCGCCCTCGGCTAGACCCACCCTTTCACGGCGGTGGTAGTCCCGTGTACTTTTAGCTTTGCTGCCGTTGGCTGCGAAAAACCCTTGACCATATCTCAACCACCTCTTGTGTTACCACCTTATTTTCATTGATTTTGTGTGTGTTAATAATATAAAAAATGTAGCTGTGAGATGATATGTAAGTTGGACGTATACCGAAGGCAAAGTGGGCGGGACAATACTCCATTTTAATTCACACGGCGTGTAATGGGTGACAAGGCAAGAAGAGAATCTTGAACAATACCTCGGCACCTCGCATAAGTTGTGCAGCGGGAAATCATTTGGGGGTCCGAGGGGAGTGATCAAGATTAATCTATTGGTGGAAAGTATCACTGCTGCGCAATTGATAACATTTGCATTTACAGATACGCTGGTTCATTGCGACTAGGTGTTCACCATGAGCCATAAGCCGAAACCCCAGGCACAGGGCACCAGCGTAATTTGCAGCATAAGCTTGGGATAGTACCGCCAAGCCATGAAAGCCGATGGAAAATTACCCGAAATATTACAATCTGGCGTTGATTTCCCCAAGGCCATCATCGAATATAAATGATACTATGACATCCATGAACAAATCTCAGGCATTAGTGTTGAGATTTTTTCCTTGTCCAAAATGGAGTCCGAAGCGTGCACGGGGGTCCGCTTTGTGGTAGGTGATAAGGACACGTGTGACCCTTTTTAACACATAGTAATGCACCAAACACTCGAGTTAAAGATTGTTGGCATCAATGGGAATTTTGACCTCGGCGAGTCGAGAAACCAGTATTACTTGACTCAATGGTACGAAACTCATTCGTTTTTGTTATTTGTTACCAGTGAAAATTGGCATTGTCCGGCCGATTTTAATAATACATACCTGGGAGCAGCCCAGAAGCTTGTTACACATGGCAACATCGATACACATTTGGGGGACAGCAAAAAGGTGAAAATTATACGCGTTTGGCAACTCGCACTACCAAAAGGCAGGGTAGGGGAGAGAAACCACTTCTATTTCCTGTTTTTAAGGGCGCAAGTTTGAATGGTAGGTCGAGGCTTGCTTTTCCAAGCTTTTTTTCAAAAAATTCTTAACTCTTTCGAAATCTGAGAGATGTGGTTGACCTGTCATACAGGGATAGTAATATCTATTCAGGGAACACCCTTATTTGTTATTTTGGAAATTTTGAAATTTTGATTATTCACCTTAGTAATCACGGGGCCAATCTTACGTGCATTTTGGGTCGCGTCTGTAAGAAATTCAAAATTGTATTTTCTGTTACGATAAACGGACAGAAAACAGCAAGTAGCTATGGCCCCGTGGGAAACAAGCAATTGCTCATAACACAAACCGCAAGATATCAGTCTGACAATGAATAAACAGAAGGTGCAGAAATCAAGAAATGCACCTTTAAGTTCCGTTAGAATGTCCAAGAAATTGGAAAGAATTTTGTTTGTGCCACCACCCCTTGAAGGCTCATTGAATTTCAAGCAGCCTCAACGGAATAAACTGCAGGTTGAAGGATGCGGTGGCGCGAATACTAAATTCATTCCAAGAAGTATGAGCCACAGCACAGTCTGTACCAGTTGGAGTTAGTCAGTTACAGCATCGCCAGGGCTCAATGCTATGCTTAGCCCGAGGTTGCTCTGGCTTTTTTCCGCTACGATAGCCCCTACTATCTTCCATACAAGCCTTAGAGGCAGTATAGTAAAAAAAAAAAGGGAGCCACAGTCCACCATATGTGCAACAAAGTCAAGAATTTGGTGTATACTTAAGGTCCTCTATCACACGACATCCGTGAATATATGAAAACTTGATGTCTTAGCATCCCATACTAGCAGAATTTAAAAATACAAACGGTGAACAGCTCATGCTTACATCGTGAAATGTTGGCCCTATTAAAGGGCACGAAGTGATCGAAAAATGAAGCTAAACACAGTCTCCCACTTCCATGACTTCCGGTTGTATGTTCGTAATTTATGGTAATCAGCAAAAAATAAGCGTGCTCGTGCTATTCTAAAGCATGAAAGAAACCGGGAACATCCAGGGGCGACTCACTGAGCTAGTGGGGCGACTGCTATGTTTAAATGGGATTTTTAGGTTTGGGAAAATACCGTTTCAAAATCATCGATTTTAGCCATGAATGGAAAAATCAGTCAAGGAAAAATGTGCGTATAATATAAAAATATTTAGGACTACATCAAAGGTAAAATATTTTCAATTAAGTGCTGTATCCACAAAAAAAACCGCTCCGTTGTTTCCTGGTTTTAATTATGCGCATGCGTAATGAGGCTTGAGTGAATTCTATTTTTAGATGCCGGTAGCGTCGGCGATTTCACCGGCAAACAGAGCCGAAATCTGAAGACAAAAATACCACTTTATACACCTGACACATATATCTACAGAAATGTAGACGAATGTCACAGGAACAAAACCATTGAGGGATGCATGACGAAAATTAACGGTAAAGGGGATTTTTGATATTGAACAGTGCACTATTGCCGTGACAGGCAATCACGACATCTAAAATAGCACAGCTTTGAAAAAAATTAAAAACATGCAGGGGGGCAGGCCACTAAATACGTCATTAAAAAAATCAAGTTAGCCTAAGTGATTGCCCTCAACTTAGAAATCCACGTGCATAGATTTTGGTAGTATGCGTACAGATATACTATGCAAAACCGTATCATTTCGTCAACCCAAGCTGGCAAGCTAGCTGGTTTCCAACAGACTTACATGGCTTACGATAAGTATACTAGAGAAAAAAGTGATGAGAATGTTGTTACGTAAATTACTTGAGGTTGCATCCGAATAGCACACACATGTTGAAGGCGATAAGCATTGTAACAATGAGTCAAATATGTCTACTAAATTCTATAAAGAAACTTAAATTCAAAAACTGCATGCAAAGGGTGAGAGAGACTTCTAACTATTCCTTTTGCCAATATCTTTCGGTTTAAATTAGTTGCATGTTGAAAAATTGGCTTTAACTTCTGGAAACCAATGTCCTTCAGAGTTATTGGATCAAGGCGCGCTGTATTTGGGTTGGCGATGGAGGTCACGGATCAGAAACGAATCCCCCTGCCAGAAGGCGAGTTCATTATTTACAAATATCACGGTCATTGCCGGTTGAAATGAGGGAATACAAACAGTCACTGACGTAACATGTAGAAACACGTGACAGTAAGCCACCTGGTTTGGCCGCAATTTTTGTTTTTTTACCATGGAGAAAATGACAAAGGTCGAGGGGGGGGGGGGTGAAAAATTCGCGATTTCTTCGTTGTCAAGGATAGAAACGGAAAAAAAAAAAAAAAAAAAACAAAAATAAAAAAAAAAAAAGTAAAAAAAAACACCCTCCCCGCACCCCCCCCCACTCCCCCCCCCCCCTAAAAAAAGGATGAATCATAAAGGAGGGGGCACTGCGGTTATGGAGATGTTATCAACCCTTAACGATGAGGTAATTAGGAATAATATTCGTATTGTAGAGTGTTGTCCCCAGTCAATTCAGCCACTTGGCCTTGTTCCAAAGGTTTTTCAGCGGTGACGCCGCAAGCTGGCAACAATCCCAAGGGCAACCAGGGTATGCGGTCATGATTACGAATGTAGGTTATAACGGAATCGAGATGGGGATTATTTAGTGATGGACATCGCCAAATATTATTACGAATTTAAAGTAATTCCATACAAGGGTCTACACATGAAACATCATAAGAAATAATTAGGAAAACATGAGTACATTTTTTTTCTTGAACCATATATGAAAATATATAAGTATTTCAAACAGTATTTTATAATCATTCAAACATTGCTACTGCCGCAACGATGGTCACGTGCGGTACGACGGGAAAATACAATCTGAAATTTCCTCGGACAACACAGACTGAGATGGGCACGACCTCTAAAACAAAAACGACCTAAAAAATGCAATGACTACTATCATGTAGTACATGCTGTTAGTTAACGATCTAATTAGGGTTATTTCTACCTAATTGAAAAATTTAATTACAAGAGCTCCCCGTATCAGGTTTTTAGGATGTCAAAACTTTCATCAATTCTATGGGGGAAAGCATAGATTTTTCACCAAAAAATGCAACGGAGTGGCCGTTTTCGTTTGATTTGCGAGGATCAGTAAGGATCAGGATGGAAGAATTTTATTCATCGAATGCGCAGGGTACAACATTGATAGCCACCTCGCCAAATGTAGCAGTTGGAGGTGTATTGCTCCCTGAGGACGACACTTTCCGGTTGCGCAAATATTGATTCATGACCATTGTCCCTCCCAGTGTTTCCGTGAGTGTGGACTTTATGAATAGCTGACAATACGATACTACAAACCTCCATGCGGAAGTATCTTTGAACGTTTCTGATTCCCGTGGCGTGTTGATGGTGCCAAACTCGGCGTATTTGTAAAGATAAACGAATCAATGTCTCGTGAAGTTGAAGAGTTGGGTTGACGAATTCGATACAGCGGCCAAGATGCCGGCAACAATGTGTAGTCATTGGCACTGGTTCTTAGTTATTAGATCCTTTAGACCTACGTGAAGGTCCAAATGTGAAAACACACCCACACCGCTAAGAGGTTCGCCCCGCCAGCATGGCTTGATTTACGAGTACGAAAAGACCCGTTGGCCAGTGGCCTATATCATAGACCGTAACCGAATGTTTTACTGTTCTTATCATTAATCTAGTAATGAAATAGTAACCACAGCAATGTCAAACAAAGCAGCCAAAATAGGAGGAAAACACTGAACTGTTAGAGGGCGTTACTTGGTAAACACGTAGTTTTCCTTTTACTGTTGTTAAACCCTCTTTTACATAATATAATGAACGTAGTTTGGAAGATCAAATAAATCATGTGTAACGGTAAAAAATACGCAATACTGCGGGTTTGGTTTGTTGATTGGTAAGCAGGAGTGAAACTCATGCACACAGCCTAAACGCTGTACAATTAAAAAGAGCGCAGCCGATAAACCAAACCCCAGCTGCGTGTGGAAGCATGATAGTAGCAGGCAAAAGTTATATATTATATATATATTATATATAAATAAGCTTATATATATAGATAGAGATAGATAGTATAATTATAAGATGGAGAAAGTGATATATAAGCGATAGAGAGATAGAGTAGGAGATAAGTGATAGGAAGAGAGATATAGAGAAGATAAGATAATCTAGATATATATAAATCGAAGCATAATATATAATTATATATATTCATATATACATATTAGATAAATAATAATAATCTATATAATTCATTATATATTATATAGATTATATAACCATATAGTCGCACCTTGGAGGACACTATCTTTGTGTATGTACTAATGAAGACGTTAGGGAGACATTTCTGTAACATAACGTTCCTTTAGAATTGCGGTTTATTTCAGTCAAAGGATTTGAATATTAATGTAGGGAAAATGAAGGGTAATCCACTAGAATAACAAAGGATATGAATAAATTAATTTAAATAACTATAGAGTCATTATAAGCTAAGGAATATTCAACTGTATCCCGAATATACCAGTTGAGATTTATATATTATATATATATATATATATATTAGAATATATATTCAATAGGTATTATATATCTTATATTAATATCGATATATTAATAGCTATATATATATAATAGAGTATATGATAGATATAGATATAATATATAATATATTATATATATAGCATATATTTAAGAGGTGGTCGAGAGGGGGAGAGTGAAAACGTAATTTATAGAGGGAGGAAATGTTGAGGGAAATAGAAAGATAGAGGGGAAGTCCGCGGAGAAAAAAAATGGTCACTGAAAGAGAGAGAAATTCGGGGGGGGGGGGTAAGAAACAAATATAAGCTGAGGGGGAAGAGAGAGGATGAGGAAGTCGGACGAGGGAAAAATAAAGCAAAAGGGAAGAGTAAGTAAAACTAAAAAACGGGGCAAAAGCAGAGAAGGGAAATAAACAAGGCATGGGAAGAACTCGGAACGAGCGGTACAGAGGGGGAATATGTAATTTTAAGGATCTTGGGTGAGGATGAGCGTAACTCTGGAGGGGGTAAAGTTGAGGGATATAGAGAGGGGGAGAGATGGTCATAGAGAAGATGAGGACAGTCCCGATGAAGAATAAATGTTATAAAATTATTCTGAATCTATAGGCAGAGGGAGAGAGGGAGAGAGAGAAGAGATCAAGCATGTAAATCCAAAATTCTTCATACGATAGCAAAATAGAAGTATACATTTATTTCACATATTTCAAACATATTTAAGTCACAATATTATGAATATTATAACAATGAAGTCAACTATAAATGCGTCACAATTTTTATAGCAGTAAGCTTCAGATGAAAAGTATCGTTCCTATTTACACTCTGTTGTGAATTTTACTGATACTAAATCAGAAAGATCAACCGCTCGCCGCCCCGGCCCGGCGGCGGCATGTGCGGTATGTTCCTTTGAGTTTTTAAATTTGAGCGTCAACATCGACCAAAATATTCATTGATGCCGCGCCGCTAGAATACTTAAGACTCCAGTTGATGGTGTTACTATTTAGAACATAATTATTTTGTTTTTAAACATGTTAAGCATTTAAAACTGAGTAATGTGTTACGGTATAGAGCAAAAAAAAATTTCACCCCAACACACCCAACACTGGGGTGCGTCTGTGCAAGTAGTAGCCGGCCTCGTGTTCGTGGTCAGGCGCGTGAGATACTGCTCAGCGGCAAAATTATCGCGGTATCAGGGAGCTAAATGGGACCACCCAAGTGGTGCGCCTGACATGGACGCGAAGACGTGCTGCATTGTATTGGAAAGACTTTCCACGATTCGTAGTTGAAAATGAGGACATATATTAGGTAAAGAAAAATATATTGTTTTTTAAGAAATGAATTATGATTTTCACTATTTCATCATTAAAGTACAGATACTGACTTAATAGGTGAAAAATGATATGCGGAATAACTTTGCGTTTAGTGTACGTTTATGCTGACTTGGAGCGTGACCGACGTGGGCAGAAATTATGCCACTTCATCACAATAAATTCATACACACTGATCCCCCAATCCCCAGTCTTTTTACGCACACGATTTAAACATGGGATGGATGGTGTTTTGTTTTTTTTTTTTTTTTTTTTTTTTTTTTTCTGATCATTGTGAATTTTCTGCATCATTAAATGACATTTTTAGTGATGCATAATATTTGACTTCATCAAGAATACATTCTAAACCAGGTTAATGATTTCTTAGATGACTTGTCTGCTTTCATAATATCAAGCTTGAGGATTTTTCATAGTTGGCTAACATTGACCTGGGGATTCATTCATAAAAAAAATTCTCGAGCATGATGAGTCATCAAGCCAAACTCTGGTTAACCGAACGGTCACCGGCGGTCAGGAATCTTAATTAGTGGCGCACTTCATTAATTAGCATAACACAAATTTCTAAGCACTAAGTGTTGGGGTATCTATTACTGATCTGGATTTGCTTATTCCGCATCGGGATAGGCTGAGCACCCATTCCCGGTTTTCAAATAGAGAAAGGCACGTAGCGTTAGGAGGTAGGTACGGACGACGTGGCACGCACGTTGAACGAGCTATGCTATGCTATGCATGCATTGATTGGCGTCCCTGCGATGAAACAGCAAAAAAATTCATCGCATGACATCTACATAATTCTTCCAATAACTTACCAAAACAGAAGAAACCATTAAATAACAGTGGTCCTTCTACTTGTGCTATACACACTGTAAGTGGCCCCGTTACTGAATGAATGTACTTAGCACTAACGGGCACGATTACGTTGGAAACAACAGAACACACTTCTCAAAGTGGCAGCCATTTTCTCATTAGCTCTTGTTCAGCATATTAACCTATGAATTTTTTTTTACGGGTAAAGATACTGTCTTCGTAAAAAGCGCCACTAATCTCACAGGTATCTTTACCTGCAAGAAACGTATGGGAAGGAAAGAGAGGGGGGGGAAGGAAAACCACTGCCCCCCCCCCCCGCAGAGGCAGGGGAGGGGGAAGTGGAGGCCCTGAGCAGTGAGGCGCGGCGCCAGGTAGGTGAAAGGGGAATCCCACCCCCCCCAAAAAAAACTATTTCCCCCCCAGTTTTCCCCACTGGCCGAAAGAAAAATGACAGGGATTTTGGCAAAAATCAGGATTCAATAGGGCCAAAAAAATAACCAAATTGTGGCAAAAACAGCGATTTGGGCAAATTGGTTAAAAATTTCTTAAATGACCGGGGGAGGGGGGAAGGAAGAACTCTAAAAGAGGTGATGGGGGGATGTGCGGCAATATTGGACCCCTTTTTTACAAGACGGCCGTCAGCAGTCTTGTTCTGTTTTTGATGGGTTCTTCTTCTTTCATCAACATTTCAACTGGGTCTAGTTCAGTCATCGTTTGAAGGATTCTGACTAGACTTAACGTCAAATGACCGCTTGACCCATTTCCCGTTATGTCATATGACATTGACCCCTGTTGACGTGACCCTCGGCCACACGCGTCAAATATGTAATTTAATTGTTACAAATATCTTCGTCTACAGGATTACGCCGATCCGATTCAACTAAACTGGTTCAGAGGAAACACTTGACACTTGCTTCTATAGGGTGTTAGGGGGGATAAGGAGTCAAAGGTCATGAAGGGGGTCATTGCCGGTTTTGAAAAGCCAAAAATTGTTGAAAAAAATATTCAAAAAATCGCTGTGTTTACAAATTACGTAACAGCGTGACGTCATAGAGCCACATGTATGGTTACACAGGCAGGGTCTTCGGGTGTCCCAAGTTTCAGGATAAAGGTCATAAGGGGTCACTTCCGGCAAAAACCAAAAATATTCCAAAATATCAAAATTTTTATCTCAAAAACCCAAACATAGAGTACAGTGATTTAACTTTGAGATATGCATTGATGTTACCTGGTGTATGCAGGTATTTTTATTTTGGAGGTCAAAGGTCATTTAAGGTCATTTCCGGTTTTAAGGTTAAGTAATAATTTCAAGAATTTTTTCTCCAGAACAAGCATAGTAGAATTTTTTTATTTGCATTGGAACAATGCATTTTTGTTGTGTCAAAGAGTTTTTTAGTTATACGGGATCAAAGGTCATTAAGGGGTCAAAGGTCAATTTTGCCAAAAAAAAGCTAAAAATAGACCACATTGGATATATCTCAGCCTATAGAAGACAGATAAAGCTTGTTAGTGCTGCAGGGTAACATTAATGGCAAAAGAAGTCTATGATAGGCTCGACCCAAGGTAAGGTTCAAGGTCAAAGGTCAAAATCTTACAAAACAAGCTACGATTGAGCTGAAATTTGTCAGGATATCCTCGTGCATTAAATACAGAAACAAGTACAGTGACCCCATCCGTGACCAGGGGTAACGTTATAGGGGTGAAAAAGATCCATTCCCTGACATGCTTGGAGTGAGTTGAAACTCAATAATTATTGATCCTGTAAAGGGTGTTAACACGTTAAAAATACCATTTAAGAACAATTGGTGACCTGTTGGCTGAAGGTTACAGGGGTCAAAGGTCAAGCACCTCAAGGGGTCATTAAAGGGGATCACCATCCCTTCCCAATACGGCCGTCTTGTAACTAGATCTGTTCTCAGGTCTAGTTAATTCTGTCACTGGAAGAACCCCCATTTTTTTCTCAGTTGATGCCTCCCATTGTTAATCAAATGTCAATGAATGACCCCCCTTATTTATATTTCATGCTCTCACAGAAAGACCTGTTTTTGATAAACAATATTTAACTGGGTTTGGTTAGAACTGCCCGAGAATGACCCCCTTTTTTCACAAAATGTGATTGACCCCCACCCAGTTTTGCATCCTCCTCACAAAATGACCACCTTTTACCATTAAAGTTCCTCTGCGAATGCCCCCTACTTTTGAAAGTCCCAATCCGACATCCCGTCACTTTCCCCTCCCCGGGTCACTGGACCTGAGTGGAGGAGGGGAGACGGAGAGGAGGGGAAGAAGGGGTAGGAGGAAGGAAAGTAGGAGGGCTGGGGATGAGGGGAGGGGAACAGGATGGTTGGGAATGGAAGTGGGAGGAAGCAGGCCCAATGGCATAACCAGAAATTTGGCCAAATGGGGGGGGGGGCAGAATGGAGAGTCAGTTCCCGTGGTCAGTTCATGGGGGTGCAAGGTGTCTGAGCAGGGGGTGCATTAGTCCAAGGTTAAACTTGACTGGACATTCCATATGGGGGGGGTCGCTTGCCCGACCGCTACGCATAAACAATCTAGGGGTGCATAAACATCAAAACACACTGCCAGAAATAACTGAAATTTCTAAATACTTTTCTTGGGATATCTAGTGAACCATAAACAAAACACGAGGTCTTATGAAACGTAGGCCTACCTTAAATAATTATTCCCAAAAATGCATTTGTGAAAAAAGAATCCTGAAACAACAAAAGTTATCACTCATATTGCACCCAACAAGATCATGGGTCCAACTTGAGAACAGATTTAAAGGCTGACTGGCGGACTTCCAAGGAGGGCGCCCTCAATTTTTTATAAACCAATCAGTTGTTTGCATCTACATAATGCTTGTCCATACACTAAATTCACTGTGTGAAATACCTAAAGCTCAAATCCAAGTCCTTCATATTAGAAAATCACAACTTTGTTATGAATCCGGATCCGGAATTTTGTTAATATTCATATGGCAATGTTATACTACATAAAAGTTTACTGTGTCAAAACGAAAAATCCCAATTCATCTCAAACTTTGGAAATTAGCAGTTTAGGTGACTATCTTAGTTCTAGTTGACTATTTTTAATTAATACCAAAAAGTTATATTTTCCAAAATCTTGAGTAAGCCTTTAAGTAATTTGTTCACACAATCCAGGGAAACCAGTAATGTAGTCCTCCTCACATATTTCGTACGAAACCTAATGTCTTGTTAACTGTAGGAATGATGTGGAAGAATTAGAAGTTGGCAACACCCTTTTCGGCTTGGTATTGCCGAATTTGGTAGTTGCGGTTTGGGGATGACTGGTCATAAATCTGATCAAGCTTGTATTGCCCCCTCGTCTTTGTTCATATATTTGCTTCCTCTTGCCTAGGATCATAAGGGCTTCTCAGCCACGTGTGGGTTGTTTTTGTTCCGGGGTCTTGATACAACTTTGTCTTGTGAGGTTATGAAGTGACGACCACAAGGATATCCTTTTCTGGCAAATTCTTTCAGTTGGACAAAAAATAACTTATGAGAATTCTACGACTTATCCATCACTTTTATGCTAATTCCTTGCAAATTTCCAATATTGTTTGATCTTTTCAGGTGAATCTCCGATAGTGTCTGGTTTAGTTGCAATGCGCTTGTGCTTTGCCTACTACACCATGTTGAAAGTCAGTACAAACTTATGCCCGCATCACGCTTGTACTTGAGATGGACGAGTATAGTGCGGGACTGTAGCTGAACAGAAACTCATTGTGCCAAAACTGGATAAAAGTACTTTAATCATGAATAATCAAATTGATGGAAGCACTGGCGGGGGGCTCGACTTCTGAACAGGGGCTCGCACCCCTCAACCACCACCCCCTCCCCCCCGCAAGTTACGCCACTGAAGGTTACCGGGTCAAAATTTGAAAATTGTTCAAATCCGATTGTGTTTAAAAAGCACACCATCATGTTACAAGGACCCAAAAGGTATAGTTTCTACTACCTTAGCCTTATAGATTTGGAGTTTGGGGTAAAAAAGTTGTACAGGGCTCAAAAACTAAAAGTTGCCCCAATTGTTGTACTGTGTGCAAATTGTGGGTTCAGCTAATATAATGAAAGATATAGGAGGGAATAGTTGTTGACTATTGTTTATATGCATGGGTTTATATCAAATGTGGAAATATAGTAAAAAAGGAAAACAGCTATTATCCTCGAAGAAACTGTACGGAATAAACCCTAGGGAGAAAGGAGGAAGGGGAAAAAAAGCAAGAAGAGGAAGGAAACAAAGAGGGGAGAGAAAAAGTTCCCCTCTCTCCACACAACACACACCCTCACACAAACGTGCGCGCAAACACACACACAACACAACACCTCCTCTCTTTCTACATTTGTTCATTTCTCTCTGCTTTATCCTATCGCCTACCTCTTCTTCCTACTAACGCCCAGCCAACTTTTAGTCCTGGAGAATAATGTATGGACAATTCTCATTTTATTCTCTTCAAATCTTTTCTGTGATTTGTGTAGTTAGTTGCTGTATGTTTCTCCTCGTTTTTTAATTTCTATGTGTACATTTGTCTTTAAAGATTCTCTTTAGTCACATAGGTCATCTTGGTTCTCATTTCCCTCATTGGTTCGTTCATTTCGTTTGTTTTTATACCCCTTTCAAACGCCACCTACTTTTTCACCTGAGACGATTCATTATGTCCTCTATTTATATGTTAGCTCAATTAAGTAAATCCGTAAGTAGGGACTCCATTAATTATAAGCTCTTAGGAGTTGTCATTTGAAAAGTCCTAGCATAATGTTTTTTTTTCACTGTTTTTATCGAATATCACTTTGTATATGCCTCATTTTTTTGGATATATGTCAATTTTCTGTCATCTTGATGTATTGCTGAATAAATGAATATTGTGCAGCAGCTATTGGATTCTATGATCTGTACTATTTTGTTGCATAATGTGATGAAACTGAGCATCAAAATATTCCTTATTCAATCCCTCAATTCGCACCACACATACACATGAGGTTTAGTCCTACAGAGTGGACCCCTGTTTTTCTTTCAAAATACTGTGAAAAAGTTAAATGGAACGGGTGAGAAAAATTCCCATTGGTGGGTGGGGGATGGGCGTTCCGCCCACCAATGAGGAATTTTCTCAACCCATTACAGAGCATTTTTAGAGTATGAGATTTAACTAATTTTTTTTATGAGATTGCATTAAAATATCATACTACTTAGAGGGATAGATTAACCTATTTTAGGAGTATTTGGAAGGGAAAAAAGTCTACTCAAGTAGGTCTAACCCTGGTTTGTACACTTCAGGTTTGAAGTTAGACTCCTTTCAGAATACCAGCCATATACTTATAAAAAAGACACTTTTCCAAGGACTCAAACATTCCATGGTTATGAAAGGGCTAGAACACCCTTATGAATTTATGTCCAATAAACATTACGGTTATGAAATCATACAGTAAGAATGATATAAAAATTAATTTTATAATTTAAAAAAAAAAAAATGCTCAACCTTGGTTGCAAGCTTATTATACTAGCATTTTTTTAATAAGGGAACAAAGATAAATTATGGATAGGAGATAAATTTATACAATTCTAGGAGTAGGAGTAATAATAACTTGCCCTTGGAATACCGGGGGGTCACACAAATATTTGAAGTGCTAAAAAATGCATAAGCGTCGGCAAAAACATCAAAAAATGGTTGGATTGGAGTTTACGTCTTTACTGCTCAAAGATTGTTTTACCAAATTAGGGGCCCCATTTTTGGCTGTTTCAAATATTAAGGCCTCTTCTTCAATGAACACTGAATGACATTGTGGGAATACACAAGAATCCATCCCAAACAGAAAACTAGAAAATGGATAGTGGCGGCCTCATATAAGTAGCAATAGTGTACATGCCACTAATTTTGCTATTTAGGGTGGTTTCATGGTGAGAATATTTTAAGGTGCTCCCTACTTGATATGAGAGCCGACACATCCACACACACCCACAAACAAGTTTAGAGGGACAACAAGTGGTGGTTTTGAAGATAGATGTGATAAAGGAGACTGCAATGCCTTATAGATGCTGTGCTAATATGGTTAACCAATAAATGGCATTTTTGCTCTTTATCTGTGGAAAGAAATGTGTTCCGAGGCTGACATTTCGCACAACATACGAAAAAAAATGGTCCTTAATATGGGTTGTAAATGGAAACAACATCAGGTAGGGGGTACTCCGATTCAAGCCAATCGAACACAACCTTAAAAGAATGTCCCGCATGTGCTTTTACTTTGAGTGAATCCCAAGGGCTTGGGAATTCGCCATTTGTGCGGGGTGAGCTTGGAACTCTAAATATAATGAGCATCTACCAACAGGTTGATCAGGTTCGATGCTTCTCCTAAAAAAGCCACTGACCTTGCAAGAGGTGAATGCATTATTATGTAACACCCTCAGTTTTTCCCAATACCATGTTGAGGCTCCAACTTCAAATGTCGAACCGTGCAAAGAGTGAATCGTTCTTCCACGGGAGAGCTCAATTGATACAGTGCATAAACCAGCAGTGTGGCAGAGTGAAAAAGAGTGTCCCCTCTGAAACCTTTTTGAGGGGGGAAATTGAGAATTAAAATGACCGATATCTTCAAATCAGCCCTGTTGCCCTTCCGAAAGACCGGGATATTCTTGCCTGATCGGGAAATTTCTTGCACCTAGTGGGAAATTGCCCCCTCGTGAACCACTGGGCTGTCTAGCCCCCGCCTGAAATATATCTTCCATTACTAAGTATAAAAGTTAGATTTATCAACATTTTTTAACACAATTTCTTCATGATGACATTTTTTCTACAAACCCACTTTCTTTGCCCTGTGGCAGCAATCCTTCTCCAATCTCATTTCTTCAACAATAGGATCATTAGCAAGATTTATGTTGATCCAAATTCGCAAGACTCTTGGCAATTTACATGGATCAACACATTTTTTTGTACATTACATAACATTTTTTTTTCCATCAGCCCAACAATTGGATTTCTAAAGTTACTATGCCCAAGTCCAAATGGGAAATTAAAGACACTATCATGATTTATCTAACAGAGTGAAGATATTTGAATTGTGCAGGAATAGTTTTAAAAGTGAAGGATAAGTCCTGAAGAATTCTCATGTTACCTTTTCCAACTGAAAAGTAACCAGAAAAGGAAAAAACGGCAGCTTCAAAGATCCGAATCTCCATGTCAATTACGTGTTGTAAGAAAGTGTCCGTACGGACATTATTGACTAAAATCACCAATTTATGTCTTTATTAGGGCTTCGTTTTTTTTTTCGTATCACCTGCAGGTAGTTAGAAAATTACCAATACCTATTCCAGACCTGCTAAAATCGTTTTTGTATGATTTTTTTCAGTTTATCTTATTTATAAAATACTGATAGTGCCTTTAATGTCATGCAACGCGTGGCAGTATGCCTCACGCTGACCTCTAATAATGCCTACATTACACTGCTAACTGGGGGATGCAGCAAGATGTTACCATTAGAGGTTTTGATGTCATACATGAGTAGTGTACGTGTAACTTGGAATGTGGCATTCTTTTGTTCATGGATCGATAAAACAAAGAATTCCACATTTTTGCGTACATGTACATGCATCAGGTATGGCATCTAAAACCTCCCTAATGCATAAAAAATATGTTTGTTTGGCGTAACGGAGAAAAAAATATCAGGGTCGGTCGGTAGATGTTGTTTTAGATCTCAATGTTTTACTCTAAAATGAAAAACCAGATGATACTATTTTAAAGCTTTTTTCAATGACATAGCCAAAGATCTTTTATTTTACTTGTTGTAGTTGCTTTGTTGTCTTGTTTTGTTATTTTTCGTCTTTGTGTTGATAAAAAAAATATTTTTTTTTAATTGTGGATGAAAATAATGGGTCGGTCGGCAGAATATTTTTTTTATTTTGTGCTAATTGCATAAAAACTTTGAGTCGGCAGGTTTTTTTAGGGTCGGTCGGGTTACGCCAAACAAACAATTTTTTATGCCTAATGGCAATACCTTACTGCACCCCCAGTAATCGTAATCCAATGGTACGCCTTTTAATTTCTTCCAGTCTTCTATTTCTTCAATGGAATCTTAATTTTTTACATTTGGAGTTCAGACCCCCCCCCCCACACTTCCCATTTCATTCTAAATCTTTGTCACTTATCTCAATGTACCTTTCTAATGTAGCTGGTCATAATCTAAAAGTAAACATTATCACACACCACACATTTGCACAACTCTTTTAATTGAAACCTAATTGCATTATCTATTTGCCTTTTGCTCAAGTTCAACTTCCCAAATCAGAAAATTCACTTTTCTGTTTACAAATTTTGAAACAAGTCAATGTTGTTATAATTTTGAAGTGTTTATTTGAACCAGCACTTCATAAGTGAAGATTGTATATGAAGAACAATCATACTTTTCATTAAAATGAAATATTTTTCTAGAACAACTTCTCATTTTAGTTAATTATTAAATGCTAAGCATGAACTGGTCTTTTGATGACAACACAAGAAATGCACATTAAAAATCAACAATCATTCACAAAAACCCACAAAGAAACTAAATAAATTCTATAAACAAACAGGTTCATTCAAAAACATATCATGTTACATTCAAGGATGGATCCTAACGAAGCATGTTCTGAATATTTTACATACTTGAGGCATTCATCCATGGATTATCTCCCCATGGATGTTGTGCATATTAATCCACAATGTTATGAAAAAATATTCACACATAATGAAATACACCCTTATTGAAATCACTTCCACAAATTTGAAAACAATTTGGATGGTTACATTCTGTAAAAACAGTAAAACAGCAAGAGTTTGTGACAGTCTATGGCGATTCATGCCATGGAAAATCAAGGTGTTGACATCCCTGCCAGAATTTACAGTGTATCCAGCAAGTTTTGTGACCCAATTCAAAAGCATTCATACCGGGATTCAGACATTGTATTTCAGGATTGTAGTAAGATAATAATAATATATATAATAATAATATATTGGCTTTTATAAAGCGCCATTTCATCAAGATCACAGTGCTGTTGCCTATTATTATTACGCTGCTGTCAGGAAATTGTCACAATCATTTCGCTTCATCTAGGCCCGCAGCTGGCCAAGCGCACAATCCTATCAGCACTTAGATTGTAATATTTCCCATAACAGCTACCCGAATATCGCTTGGGTCGACGAGGCAAGTGAGGTAAAGTGCCTTGCCCAAGTGCACAACACATTGGCCGCAGCGGGACTCGAACCCACAACCTTTGGATCATGAGTCGGCAGTCATATCCACTGGACCACACATGCCCTCAGATATTAAACTGACAAGTGAAAGGTGGATTAGCTGGGATAGCACATATACAATAGCAATGGTTTGTGAGCTGATGACTGCATGCTTTTCAAGATTGATAAAATACTGACAGTAATGTCAGCATCCTTGGCTGAGAAGTTTAGCTTACAATAGAGGTGGGTTATAGAGGGTCATATTTTGGTCATAGTTTCAGATCACTTCGAACAGAGGCTAAAATGATGAATTAATGATGCTTATCCCATTTTCTAAGAAAACAAATTTAAAAAGTGCAAAAACCAGGGTGCCCCAACAAAAAAATCCAAAATGGCTGCCAGTTTGGCCAAAAATCATATTTTGACCACGAGTTGAAAAACTTTTGTTTAATCACCTTCATTTTTTGTGGCAATACCCATGTTTGGACTTGCAAGGAATCATCCTATGCAACTTCCATCTCACCACGACTTTTCGTTTTCTCGATATTGCAGTTTTAGCTTCAAATTGGACTGCGAGGGCACTTTCCCAAAAAGTACACCACATATCATAAGTTTTAAATTTTAACTGGTGGGCCATCATCGGAATTGTTGATTCATCATTTCCTGAAGATTAGAGCTGTGTAACTCTTACCATTTTCCTGTGGCATCAATTTAAAATTTGATGAAAACACTCCCATTGGAATATACAGGGGTCAACAAACTTACTTCTGTGTGGGTTTTAATGGAGGGCATTTTATGACATTAAAAAGCCTATGGTTTTTCAAAACTGCAAACACTACATAAGTGAAATTTTCAGCAAGTGTCCATAATAAAACTCTCTTCAACTTTATGAATGTTTTAAAATCACCATTTTCAATCGGGCACATTTATGGGAAAGCGCCCTCGGAGCTTAATTTTAAGCAAAAACTGCATTTCCAAGAAAAGAATGGCGAGACAAAAGTTACATAGCATGATTCCTAATACCCCAAAAACATGGGTATTGCCACCAAAATTAAGCAAATTGAACAAAAAATATCAAGTTATGGTCAAAAATCAAATTTTTGACAATTTGGCGGCCATTTTGGATTTTTTTGATGGGTGCACCTGTTTTTTCACACTTTTGTTCATTGTTTTCATCGAAAGTGGGATCAGGGTGATGAAAGTAATCAAATGAGCCTGTGTTTGAGTGATCTGAAACATTGACCTTCTATAGCCCACCTCTACTTACAAGGGAAATAATATTAGTTACTTTTTCCTTTTTTTAAATAAAATGTAAAAACCCAAATTGTTTTCAAATTTGTGGAAGTGATTTCAGTAAGGGTCCATTTCATTATGTCCTCTGTCCATGGCTTTTGTGTCAAAATTCTGGTTATTTTCAATAAATTAAGTATAATTAAACACTTTCAATAAGATCTGTTCTCAAAGAAATTAGAACTAAAGAGAGGCTTGGAGTAAACTGAAGGGAAGGGGGGGGGGGGGGGGTGACACAGGTATCTACCAAGCACTGTCTCCTACAAGGGTTGGGCAAACAAACCACCAAACTTAAGATATACAATGTTGCATAAAGGTTGGTCTCAACAGTTAGCTGTAATTAATTAGTTGTTTGAATGCAGTGAGCCAAAAGGTGTGGTCAGGGCTACTAAACAAAAACTAAATCTCGGATGAGGGAAGCAAGCTTTTATCAGAAATAGAATCCAACCAGCTAATGTAGACAAAGAGCCACATCATCTCAATTTTAAAGCTGAATGGAAGGCCCAGTCAATGCTCCTAGACAGTACGGAACACATACCAATCACTACTCAAACGTATTGGACTTTATAATCCATCCCAAAACAAGCCAACGAACTGATAACTTCAAATATGCATCAATATTGCACAACACATATACTAAATAAAATGTTTGCAAATCTATAACTTGTTTACTTCAATGTAAACAATGTTACGGTTTCTTTGACCCAATCCCTATTATACACAAACGCTCAAAACACATGAGTCGCACCAACTCATAAAATTAATATATTATGCCTATAGTTACAAGTCAATAGGGTAGCTAAATACCTACAATGTGAATAGTTAACTTGCCTTTGTGCAGCATTTTAGGTGAAATCTTCCTCTTTAGGTATTATAATAAATTCCACTTGCAAATAATGAAAGAAGTGTCTACGTACCCCTTTATAATTCTACAAACAACAATTTTCTTTATTTATGGCCTAACCTTAACTAAAACCCCAACACCAAGGCCCAAATAAAAAAAAATAATTTGTTTTAAGTAGAACTTCAAAGAGGGTACACAGGAACTTTTGCCCAATTCAGGAGATCTTTTTTGCTCCGGCCCAGTTCAGTATACTTTCATTCACAATGTATTGACTATACTCCGGCCGGTCTCAAGTTAGTGGGTGACGTCATGACACGACTCCACAATCGCTCCAGCATTTCAAATGTGCCACCTTTATTGGCGTGTGTAAATGCTGCAATTTGCAGGTCAGTGCGTGAGTTTCTAGGGTGCAAAACCTAGTGACCTTGCTCTCTAACTTGAGCTCTAATAGAGTACACTTAAGTCCGGTGTACTATACTTCACTGCATTGCTGCGCAGTAAATTTACTGCAATGTTCCGTCACTTCTGCTGCACATGTCATCAATTTTTGGCAGGTCAACCCAGGTCACAGTACGTTGCAGTAACCTTATGAGGATTGCAGTAAAATTGGCATACTGTGCCCCACTGCATCTTGATGCATCACCAATTAAAATAATTTTGACTTTGCTGCAGTACGACATTACATTGCAGCACACTGCAAGTGATTGCTGCACTGCAATGCAGTGAAAGTATAAACAGACCTTACATGGTTCTGCCATAATCAAGTAGAACCTTGAACTGCCAACAACATTGAGGGACTTATTATATAACTTATACAATGTTATATCACTGGTTTATCTTCTTATTCACAATGTCGATTGGATGCCAAACGCTTCAAAATATTTACGCTCTAGGTAGCAGACCTCGAAATATTTTGCTATGTAAAGACGTTAGCTCGGAAACACCCCAAAATTTTGGTATCAAAATTTAGTTAAATCAGTGCGCTTTTTATTTTTGTCAAAATGGTGACAAGGTTCACGACACACTTTTTCGCTATTGCTATAATTCGAAAGCATGCGTGTTCCGGACTTTCAAAATATCGTCAGAACGCATTACGAGGCTTGTGCCGACTGTCCTATTTTTTTTCATCAAAATCACTCCGTGTCTCAAGTTTGCTCCTATTTCGTAATCTACACACTCGCAGCTACTTTGAAAACAAATTTGAATCCTTCCAATCAAAATAATAATCTAGATATAACGATTAGAACAGGCATCGTGTAGGATATTCTTTCATGAAAGTTATCCCCCACTTTCACCGGAACTATTGAGAGGTCTGCTACCTCTAGTCTTCATTAGCCCTACCACCATTCTTACCATCTTGCTGATTGGCTAAATAAATCTATTGCATTTCATTGTGCCCAATCAACAGGGTTCTTAAAATGTTACACTCGCACTTCTTCATGCAAGTGCAAGGTGGTCATAAGTGCAATAGCTGCCATTTTTGTCAAAATTCCCATCAAACACACTATTATGCCAAGTCTTTGTTCACGGTTCTTTGAAATTGGTTCTTCATGCACTGTGTCCACCTGAAGAACCATTTAAGACCTACGACTCAAAGGAAAGATAACTTGGAGCGTTATACAACATGGACAGCCACACAGATGTAAGCACGTGGCAGCTATTGTACTTACGACCTTCTTGCATAACAACATGCACTCATCAACAACCCAAAATCAAATTCCCAGCAAAATAAAATCGGGATGAATTCAGTATTCTGCCACCACATCCAACAACTTGCAGTTTATTCCGTCGAGGCTGCCGAATTCATCGGGTGGTGGCAGAATACTAAATTCTTTCCTAAAATCTCTTAATTACTCTCTTGCTAAACAAACGTTTTCCCATGTCATTTCAAAGGTCAGTGTCCATTAAATGGATTAGCAGCGATAATGCGAGAGAATCGAAAAAATGTGGAATTGCATTTTTTAACTTATAAATCACGGATAAGTGTGTACAATTCCATATAACTGCTTTAATGTTTACAAAAAAAAAAAACAAAAACAAACCACCAAATAGTGAAAAAAATGAAGTATTTAGGATATTTGTCATACTGTCTCCCGCAAATAGACATACAGCGACAGCATCTCAAAATCTGCACTAAACAGCTGATTGCGGTTTTATGACCAGTACAAAATAACCAAAGATCAATAATGTTTGTGTTCGAGGTCAAACTGTATTGATCATGGTGCACAGTATCACTGGAAAATCTGTGATAAACAGCGGGAAAGGTTTTTTGATCTCAAGTCGGAATTTTGATACGCACGTATAGAAATTACAGAATCAAATAAAAAGTAATGCTTGTCTTTAATACACAGATTTCAAGCCAACCACTTGCAGGTTATGTTCAGATATCCATGCCAGTAACAAAAAATATAAATATGAATTTTGGGATTTTTTTTCGATGTTTTGGATTAGCAAATCGCTGCTTATCCCTTTAAGATACAACTCTATGGCCATGTATTGATATGAATCCCATGCACTATTCACAACATGGCTCATCACATTTGTATTGCTTTGAACTTTTTAGTGATACCAAAGCTGCCTAGATAGTACTGAAGAAACTATGATATACAAGAGCTAATGGTACACAGATACTTCAACAAAAGGAGAAAAGTTTTGTCTGGCCTCGTCTGTTCAACATTTTAAAACAAATAGCAGAGGAAAACCCTATTTTGTGCATTTTGGCTGAAAAAATGCCCAGTTTCCATTTGTAAGAAAATCATTAATATATATTTTCAAAAGAATTTTGTGTTTTTTTTGTTCAAAATGTTTTAAAAATCTAACCACCAACCATTTATCCGTGAGGCCAAGCAAACACTTCTTATATATTACAACCGAACCAATTTATGTGGATATGAATGTACAGAAATAAACAATATTTAGACAAGCTTGGCTTGTTAAAAATCAATAAAACCATGAAAATTGTTTGGCATGCATTTTTTGAAGTTTAGGGAGTAAATGTTCAAACAAAGCATCTACTGATCACCATTCTCATCAAAGAATTACTTTTGTAGCTCTTGCAAGAGGGAATGGAGTCATACAAATTCTGTGACCATTATATGGTCTACCACTGATGAATAGGGACATACAACACCATAAGCACCCTTAAGCTCTTTGCATAGTCCAAGTCACTTAGTTGCACATGCTTAATTAGAGAATAAAGGTATGACTTTGGGAACCGGTACTCTCTTTACACGAATTGAAACCAAAAGTCGATACCATTATTTTAAGAGGACGAACGAAGGGGGGGCCGGAGGCCGATTTCTTCCCCGCAAAACAGCTTTATCTTTTAAGATCATCTTTAACCCATTCGCAATGCTTTACGGCTTAAATACAACAATAAAGGACTGCCACCACCCAGTGACAACAATCGAACAACCCATTGAACGCAACGATCATACGCAACGCCGACACAACGTTGGCAGACGCGCGAGAACGTGAGTGCTTCATCCTCCAAGTAACGTCAATACGCAGCGCGTACTACCTGGGTTCAATTGTCGAATTGAACCCGGGCATCAGCCAATGAAATTGCTTGCATGTTTCACAGCTGTTTAAGAACACACAATCGGAATGTCGCTTTAAAGGGGCTTGTTCCGATGGTCTTTTCCGTCCGATTTACCCCGGAGTATTATCGATTTTGGTATCAAATGAATGCCATATTTTTATTGTCCTCATGAATTTCAGCCTAATTCAATCCACTTCTTTCCCAATTTAGAGACAAAAACAGCCATTTTAATGCCTATAACCATCAATATTAGCACAGTAGGGCTTTGCAATATGCATCATCACTTCTACCATGAAAACTGCAAGTTTGTTTCCCACGAAACTTGGTAGTAAATGTATGCACAAGCCAGGCTATCACAGCAAACAGAAAACATGATGCACTTAAATCGGAACAAGCACTTATGTCCTACACGCACACACAAGAGCGATATAAGGACTAAACAAACATCGATATGGGAAGTGTTAGTCTGCACCTTGCAACAATACCATATTAAGTATGTAGGTATTCAATTTGTGTAATGAGTGTAATTTTCATCATTTATATAAAAAATTTTATACTTGATTTGTGACAAAATACAAGGGGGCATTTAAAAGTTTCAGTTTACACACACAACAACAAAAAACAGTTAAAGCACTGAATACAAGACCATGATTTGAATTCACAATTGTTTGATACTATGAATGCATTTTCATATAATAATGGTCATAGAAATGACTGTCCTGCAACCTGCCCTTTAAACTATAAACCTCCTGAATTCGCTGATGTAGTGCACGGTAGTTGCCATTGGTTACTGGTTCAAGCCTTGGCTCATCCACCTGTTCCAAATTATGATATGCCATAGGTTTTTGTGTTGTGATCAAAGTAAAACCACAACTATTTAGAGTTACATTTGCTTGTTACAGGGCATTTCGTGATCCACAGCCTTGTCCCCCCGACTTACCTCAAAGAAGTGAGATTTTCATATCATCTGAACCGTTTACATGAGTAATCCATGTGTGCCAAATTTTATGTGCAAATTCGGTCGTGTCTGTGAAAAATTCACAGTTTTGTATATTCTGTCCATAAACGGACAGAAATTATAGCACAGTGGCCTATGGGACTGTGGCAAACGAGCATTTGCTCATAACACAAAACCGCAAAGTCGGGATCACCTAAAAAGTTGTGAATAAGCTTTTCTCAAGGATATCTAGTGAAAAATGAATACAACAGAAGGTGCTGGAATCACGAAATGCACCTTTAAGTCATATCTATGGGATTAGGATTCCACTGTAATGCATGATGTTGCTTTTGTGTTTCTTTGGAATTGGGAGAACACACATGTAAAACACATGTAATATACTGCCATGTGCCGCGCTTTATGTTTTAGATGATCAGAAGTCAAGAGTCTCACTTTCAGGTTTGAATTACAGGTGCAACGAGAGATTTTGAGGCATCCAAATATTGTGTAATAATAGTAATTTCATAATAGATTAGAACATCCAATAGATTTCTTACCTTGTATTTGGCTACAGAAATGCCTTAAAAGACAGAAAAAAAGTGATTTTGATTTGCTTATATTTCAATGTAAAGCATAGGCTGAATTTCGTATTTGCTCCTATATGAAATTAGAAATTTCACAATTTTGGTACTAAAGAAACATTTTTCAGCTTAATCCTTTCAGATGGGGATATTTTTTATGGAAAGCTTTACATCAGGGCAAAAATCAGTACTTTCAATTTTTTTAGGGACACCTGATATGTGAAATCTCTCGTTGCACCTTTAAAGATTGACAGTCAAAATACCAAATTTCAAAGTGACATATGAAATAGATTTGTCATTTTGATTACACAAGATTTTTGCAAGAGTACATCAGCCCATACAATACTCTATGTAAAGTTACAGAAACTCCCTTACCTTAATTTTATGCTTTTCTGATTATCACTTTTTATATATAGGTGCTTGATGACTCTCCTCATGCTGCGTACAGAATACCGATTCTGATTGGATGATTACATGTTAGAGTCATTTGAGTGACCAATAAAAATATAGTTTATACCATGGTTCTGATTGGCTCAATAAATCATATTGCTTTCTTTATAGCCTATCAGCAGATAGCTCTCAGGGATGTTAAAGGTGCAATTCATGACTTTGATCATCTTACTCCTTATAGATGAATGCACGGGGCAGGTATTATCCAAATCAGCCCAATCCCAAAATATCCTTGATGTGTTTTAAGTGTTTGGCTTTGAACGTTTATTTATGCCCGAGGGCTTCAACCCCATTCATGTTTACCATACTTTTTGATAACTATTACTCACAAACTTAATTAGATATCAAATTCGTCCTGAAATTGCATGATTTTTTACCACTTTTGGCATGCATCACGGCAGCCATGTATAAATGTTTGTTTATACATGATCATGTGACCGCATATGACCAATTGCAAATGCCATTACATACGAGGTAAACGCGAACAAATGTTAATTTTACAATCTCCATGAAGTTCCCATTTTGTCGTTGATGTGGCATTATAGTCTACTTGACAGAAAATAAAAATTGACACCGCTTTTAATTTTTTCTGGAAATGACTGGAACTGCAAGTGCGATTATGTATTTATAAATTGAACATTATATCTTTAATTATACAATACCAAAGGTTTATACAGGTATAAAGTTCTTGATTTAATTTGGCAATCGAAAACAATCATGAAATGCACCTTTAAAAGAAAGGCGGGCTGTTAAAATGAGCTTTTTTTTGCACAAACCTTGTTCAAAGTCTCTGCAAAGATTTGATTAGTCAATGAAGACATACACAAACTGCATGGAAGAAATGTGCCAAAATGTAGCTGTAGCATCCTTTGGGGATATGAAAACAGTTGAAGACATTTATATTTCACCACACATTCCACAGGTGAAATGGTCAGTCAAGATTTTCAATAACTGAATGAATTTTCCTTCTTTTGTGATCTATTCACTAGAACAATCTCTACAGGCACATGATCTGTCATTAACTTCATTTTACACTTTGATCAAGACTAATTATGCAGGAATAATGTTAATTTGTTAATGTGTAACACACATTCTATAATGTTCTGTATAAATTCATAATGTTAAATGGCCTGCCTATTTTGTATCGATCCAACTATACAGTGGTGATCCCAAAGATCTTTTATTTTAACCTATTCTTCATCCGGCCTGAACTAAGGAGTGGTGTCATAGTTTTTGCGCAGCTATTGCCCATGCGTGCTGTGCATGCTGACTTTGTGCGCTCGCGATTACAGCTGCGGCTTACTGCGATTCGAACGTTTAAGACTGCGTGAAAGCTATGTTGTCACTCCTTAGATCGGGCCGGATGAAGTATAGATGGGAGGATTCTCCTGAAATGGCATAACCAGAACAAATTTTTTTGGTTGGAGCAACTACAGCACGGCGTGATGGCAAGACATGAATATCTGTTTGTGCTCATCATGGTTACACTAACACAGAATCTGTTCCATACCAAAAAGACAGGATGACAACAGAAAATGACATAAGAGCAATTGAATGTAATGCACATACACAGAAGATGCTTTGCTTATTGCAGACTTACCTGTATCACAGAAATCAGAATAAAAAATGTCCAGACGGCATCATGCCAATGCAATTATGCTGCACACATGGATCTCAAATTCAAAATGGCGATATGCAGACGGTAGGCAGACGGCAACGTTTCAACCAAAAATTCCATGTTTGCAATCAATTTCAGCATGGAACCCTATTTTTTTCCGTTGATATTCCTCAACAATTTTGTATCAACAATTTCAAGTGCACATTACCTTCGTGTACAAGGCCATACGCAGGATTTATTGGGGGGGTGCAGTACTTCAAAAAAGTGGATTTTTTTTGGTAGAAGTGGACCTAACCCCCCCTAAAATGGTCCCTTTGAAAAGCAAAAGTGACTTTCTTGTCAAAATCAGCAAAAAGTGGCCCTTTTCCCCCTTTTACGGTGCGACTGCACCTCCCCCCTTGTATGGGCCTGTTCCTGTAGATTACAGCACTTGTTCAATGTTTTTTAACCTGTCGATACATGTGTACTTGCACTGGTGGAATGTCATCTTGACATTTTTACTCTGACTTCTGGGAAACTGGCAAGTCCTCAATTGTAAATGTGTGGTGTGATGTGATGCACGACAGACTGGCATGCCTCAGTAAGGGCTTTTCCTTGACTAACAAATCAAAAAATCACAAAAAACTCCTGCCTATTTGGTAAAAAGTACCAACCACATAATAATTTGGTTTTATTGCTCTCCTGCAGGGTGCTATACTGCAGTACCACTGCCAAAACTCGAGTGCTGTATACTTTCCTCGCTCGTGCTTGCTTCATTCCCAACGACAGCACTACTTGTACTGCTCAGGTTTTCCCGCACAATTTGAGTACTTGAATCTCTGCTAGTGCTGGGTGCACTGTTATCTGTTCTGGTTTGAATAGTATCAGTCTGGCCAGCACTGCTGCTGGTGCTGGGCGTTTCTGCCATGTCGGGTTGTCTGGATGCGTTGGTCCCTGTCCCCTCCCTTGCATCGGCCGTGGTGCTCTGAGCACTTGTGTTGTGAGTGCTGACGTCGTCCGTTTGCGTGGCAATACTGAACTGGATGCGACGTGCAGTCTGCGTGCCACGCGCACGTCTCTCTGGCATTGACCCACCAGAAGGTACAGCAGAGGATAAAGACGAGGACGGAGGAGGCTGTAGTCTCATTGCTAGGGACCTCAGTTCCTGATAGCTGCGTCTCCTGTGCACAATGTTAATGTGCCTACTGTACATGTCGTCGTCTGAGCTTTGGGAGTCGGCATCACTTGGTGGGACCTCCTCAGCTTCTGCACAAGGCATATATCTAGAGCAATATGAGATAAATCATGCATGTAAATAACATAGTTTAATATGAACCTAAGTCCAATTGTTGAAACAGCTTGTTACAATTCATTTTGGTATTTTAAAACTGTTTCAAGGAGAAACCCCACTCAAGGTATTCTTCCCCAAAACTACAGCTACAGCTCACTGGCAACAGACACAGTATACTCACACCAAAATTTTGGATATTCCTCTGTGTAATATTGCACAGAACTAGTCTAGTGTCCAAACTTCAATGGGGGATTATAGAGCTTTATTCAGTCAGGCATATAATCCCCTCATTGAAGTCTTGATGCTAGACTAGGTCAATGCAATATTGCCAAAATTTCTTAACAAAGATTTAGGTAAACATACATTCAATCTGGACAGCTTGTTGAATTATTTTATGTCCACACCTTTTCCAGCATGCGGTGTGAAATTTATCCACATCAGTTAGCGAGTTGAATGTGGACATAAGGGCAAAATAACTTTTGGTGTGAACACGTCCATACAGTAGAGATCTTCACATACAATCTGTAATGTCTATTTACAATCTGTCACATTTGCCATTAGGTGAACAGCAATTACAGCTTGACTGAGAGGAACTGCAATGAAAGGGCTTCTGCTCTAAATTTTTCACACTAGTATGTAAACAGAATACATAATTGCCACAGATTGTTTCGTCTACAACTTAATTCACATGATCCATTTGTTTTCCTTATTTACATATAGAATAATTGGCAAATCAGGCGTCCATAATCAGAGCAAGTTACAAAGGCATAAAACCTTTTAAGGTTTTCAAAAGTGTTCAAAATATGGCAAATAATTGTAAATAAAGAAAAACAATGGACCGTGCAAGCAACAAACATGCATACATAACAGCTATTACCCTCCACCAAAACCTGCCCCTCACAAACATCACCAGCCCCTAAAGCATGTATACAACATGCCACAACATACGTACACATGCATGGCACACCACATACGCACACATTCATGCCCACACATTCACGCACACAAACATAATGCACACATTCACGCACCAGCCAAACATACACCACATTCAACACGCACACACATGTATTCCAACACACACTCGTGCAACACAGGTTTGGTCTTACCTTGTGTTGCATATTCTGAGGATGGGGGGGCCCCTCTGTTGGTACCATACACAAACCCTCTCCTGGTGAGGAGCCACTTGGCGAGTTACACTGATCCGTGTGTCTGGCGGTCGATTCTGTGGATGCTTCACGTCTGTGATGTGCACCCACCACGAATCCCTCTGTGTGCCCGGGATTTTGCTAGACGGAAGATCTGCGCCATTAACTAGGAGACAAAGATTAGAGTAGGAAGCTTATACTATGTTGCTTTATCCTAAATCAAAACAGTCATCATGCTCTCTATATTTTCCTCAAAATTTAGCTTTCATAATCCAGCATAATTTTACAGGAGGTGCATTATTACAGCAAATACACAAGTACACAAAACCAGATTAGAGTTAAACAACTGAGATGTCAAACAGATCTGCCAATGAATAAGACAAAACAAAAATAAAACCACACTAACCTGTTTTGATGATAAATGCCAGTGTAGTTTCCTTGCAGCCAACCCAACCATGACATACCCACCAAGAGGAGATAGGCTTACAGTTATTGCATTGGGCCCTGTAAACAAAACAAAAGAATCAGTTACTACTTGCCGATTGCAATGTTCATACTCTTAAAAAAAAAGAGGGTTAAGGGGCTGTCCTGTGTACACATGAACAGAGTACCCATCTCTCTTTTGAGCAATGGAACCAGACTCTAGTCATTCTACCATTACAATGTTGCTGTAAGGGATCGCTACACCCCCTCCACAGTGCATCTGTCACCTTCTGATACCCCACACAAGCCCCTTGTCTCAAAGTAAGCCTACCAAGTTTGAAATTGATCCATCGCTGCACTAAAAAGCTAGACAACATGTTAACCAAGTGAATACCACATGCACAAGATATGACTTTAAAGTGGCCCCTGAATGACCTTTGCCCTCATCTGTTACCCCACATAAGACCCCTTGTCTCAATGTATAAGCATACCAAGTATGAACTGGATCCATCACGGCACTAAAAAGCTAAACGACGATTTAACCTTAAGTGTATACCAATAGTTTGATAGTGGATCATGCTACCATAAGGGCTTTCTATTTTTTTTTCCAACAATAGGTTCAAACTAAGAATTTTTAACAGAACTGAATTTCACATTCATGTTTTGACCCTCATCTCACACTTTCATTTCCTAGTATTGTGGCCATTGAAGATGCACATCTATAATAATGTAGCTTATTCTGCTGTATATACACAACCAATTTCTTCATGAGAGTACCTTTGAAGTACCTGTTAAGTAGCCACGAAGTTACCACCTGCATGGGTACCACATCGCTGGCCGCAAAAGTGGGGGTAATCATCCACCTAGGTACACACGCAGTAGCTTAACCACTGTCACCCCATGCGGGAGTACCTGCGTAGGTACTCCCATGCAAATGAGCTTTGAGCTCTGTGTGATTATTTGAGTACTTTTATCCATTATTTAAAGATGCATTTCGCGATTCCAGCACCTTCTATTTTATTCACGGTTCACTAGATATCCTTGAGAAAATGTTATTTACAAAATTTGAGTTGGTGCCGATCTTGCGGTTTTGTGTTATGAGCAAATTGCTTGTTTCCCATGGTCCCATAGACCACCATGCTGTAATTTCTGTCCGTTTACGGGCAGAAAATACAAAATTGCGAATTTCTTACAGATACGACCAAACTTGCATGTAAGATTTAGTACACACGATTACTAAGGCTAACGGTTCAGATGATATAAAAATCTCAACTTTAAATTTTTTGAGGTAAGTTGGGGGGATGAGGTTGTGGATCACGAAATGCCCCTTTAATATTTTGGTCACATATGTGATATGTTTTTACACAAAATGTCATATAGAGGGGTTTTGGTGATGCTCAACTCAAATATAGATGTTACTAAGCTTGAAAATGATCAGAAAGTTGTAAAAAATGTAATGTTTGGCACCCTCTATGGTCCAAAGTGCTGCCTACTAGGCAGCCGGTAGGGGAGTACCTGTGAAGGTACTCCCGAGGAGTAGCTGCCACTACTGGTGGCTTACATGGGTACCTGTCAGTCACCTAGCAGGCAACTGCAGAGCAGAGTGCACTATAGGATGGGTACTGCTAAGCAAACACAGCTGCTATCCACCCAGTGGCTTGTGTACTTTATAAGTACTTAGTTGAAGGTACTGCATCAATACTGCATCAAGGGGGTACCCTTGAAGTAGAACTAAGAGTACACATGGAGTAGCTTAAGCTCTGGGTTACACTGTGAGTAGGAATCTTGCTGTGTAGGAATTGGATTAAACTACAAATAAGAGAATACCAATCAGGATTAAACTGATATATTAGAGAATAAAGCAGTATTTATTGAAGTTCATTCTGTTATACATTTAGTGACATTTAATGACTTTTTAGTGACTTTTAGTGATTTTTATCTAGATTTCTTAGTCTTGCTATGAGCTAGCTCAGGGGCATTACAAAAAATCATGATCCCCAGTTTTTTGCATTTTCTATGGTGCTAAAAACACTAGAAACAATTTGCAGCAAGAAAATTATTTATATACTATTTATCAAAATACCTTTTACAAGACGCACATACATGACATCCAAGAGGGGCGGGGCTTAGCATTCAATAGCACGGCCACATTTATGTGCAGCACGCTTAAAATATGCTTATCTTGTAAAAGGTACTTTGACAAAGAGTGTATAGTGTGTAACAACCAGGTGGTGTGTTAGTATTCACATGACTAGAAAGGTAATGTCAGCCTTGTATGTGACACTCAGCCAGTTGAATAAAATGACATGATGAAACTAATTGGCATGCTTATAGTCATGGTACTAAATTAATTCACCATTGTATAAACATGACAAACTGCATTTTACTTTGCTGTGTCACAACCCCCAGCAACTATACACCTTTTTCCCCATTAAAAAGAATGACAATGAAATATCAAAACTGAAACTTGCATTCCAATTATTTAAATGCCACTTCCTTATTTCCTGGAGCACACCTGTGTAAAGCTTAATGTGCATTTGAGGCCTCAGTGTTTCACAACATTCTTCAAGTTGTTCTTGTCACCTTTTCTTTCTTAAATACTATACTCTGTTATTACACAAATAAACCTGGAGACCATTCCGCAGAAGTTCAATAACAAGACGCTGCAGCTTGATTTGAGTAACAACAAGCTTGCCAACATCACCGGATCACCATTTAAGGAACTTGTTTTGCTACTGATACTGGATCTGACCTATAATGATGTGGTGTACATGACTAACTATGTTTTTAACGGATTATCGCAACTGCTGAGACTTGAGCTCTCGTACAACAAGATACCAGTGGAATTTTTTATGACCTTGTCAATTTGAGGTACCTAGACCTCGGTTTCAACTTGATGTCCGCGATACCAAATAAACCTGTGGCACCGTTACACTCGCTCCAAACCTTGGCACTGGACGGGAATCGTTTCATTTCTTTTACTCTTGGGGAAGAATTTCAAAATTTGACAAGTCTTTCTTTGTTAACCATAGCAAATTCAATACCATCATTGAAAGTCAACATCACAAATGAAACATTTCAATATTTGAATGCAGTCCGGGAGTCAAATATGGCATTATGGTTTGTATATTTTGCAGACTCTATCACTATATTCAGTGTGGGTACACTAAAAATGTGAAAGAACTTTCGGTGATGAATGAACCACTTGACCAACAGACTGTCAACTAGAGAGTCTAATCTTTTATGAATACCATATTACAAGTAAGTAGAACCCCTTCAAACCTTTCGCTAGATGGAATTTACACTGAGTAGTTTAAGTGTAAAACATAGTACACTGGAGAGTATCAAAGGCCCTGTATTTTCATGGACACCTCTTCTTCTTAAACTGGAACTGAGTCGAACTATGCTGCATTCTCTCTCAGATGATGCCTTTGATGGTTTAGAGCATTTGGAAGAGCTACTGTTGTCAAACAACAGCCTCAGGGAAGTACCATCAAATGCACTCGGGGTACTCACTAACATAGGACACTCAAATACTTGGATTTGAGTTATAATGGGATTGTTGGCAACATACCCAAAGATGCTTTTGCAGCAGTGCCATTTTTGACAAAACTAAACATGGCTGGCAACAGAATTAATTTCTATCATTTAAATCAAGACTGGACGAGTGTCCTAGTAAACCTCACACATTTGTATTTGGAAGACACCTACTTCAGTCTGCTTTATATAACAAACTTTCCTTCACTCAGAACACTTTTTCTTGGAGTGTCAAAACAAACAACTTTCACATTGTTAATATACACACCAGTATGCACACTTGACAATTTACTTCAAAAAGTTTCATTAGCCAATTTTGAGCCCTACGAAAAGAAAATGTTAGCTAGAGTAATAGGAAGTGAATGTTTGTATCTCACAGAACTGGACATTTCTGGCTGTTTTGCCCACACTGATGCCTTTAACACAGAGCAATTTGCTATTAACCTTCCCAATTTGGAAGTATTGAAGACAGCTCGCAACAAAATTACATCAATGAATCAACTGCTCTTCGTGAAAGCTCCACAATTATATGATCTGGATCTCAGTTACAATGAAATTGGTGCAATCACAATCGACAACCTTCCATTTTCACACAGCTTAAAATATCTCAATTTGGAAGGAAACAAACTGGTCTCATTAAATGGACTTGAAAAGCTTTCTATCCTGGAAAAAGTTATGGCTGCTAAAAATCAAATCACTTCAGTCCCAAACTTCCTTCTTCACAAACCATATGAATCGGCTCTCAAGACACTTGATGTAGGAGGGAACCCTTTTGACTGCACATGTGACATCATGCCATTCCAAAAATGGATGGTAGAAGATAATATTACATGACTGATTCCAAATGACCACTATATATGTGCCAGCCCAGACAATGTGAGCGGCAAAAGGATAACAGACCTTCATCTAGACTGCATGTCACGCCTGGCAGTTTATTTGGGCACTGGCATTTCATCTGTGCTTATTCTCACAATGTTGACATTTCTCGGTGTGCAATATCGCTGGCACATCAAATACAAACTGTTTCTTCTTCTTCATTATAAAAGGATTATGAATTACATCAACGTTGATGACGAGGAAGCCTTGGATGGTGCAACAGCAATAAACAATCCTACCTATGATGCTTACATAGCTTACGCAGATGAATGCCGAAAGGATAAACGCTGGGTTACCAATGACCTCAGCCCAAACCTCGAGGGAGGTCCTGACCCACTTCAACTGTACATCAAAAGTAGAGATGCTATTCCTGGAGATTCTATCTTGGAATCCGTATCAGAGAACATTCAAAGAAGCCGCAGAACAATCTCATCCTGGTTATGTTTGAGGACATTCCGGACAACACTCTGACCTTGTCCCTACGTCAACTTCTGTGTAAGCAGGACTCTTTCAAGTGGCCAGCTGGATGTCGTCGGTCAAAACTTGTTTTGGAACCGCTTAAGGGCAGAAATTAAGAAGCCCCTGTTTGGGCTTCGACCGTCGTTATGACATTGTGAACATTTTGGAATTTGGGTGTGTGTGACCCCCCTCCCCCCCATACAGCCTGTGTGCAGGAGCAGTGGATATTACCGACGGTGCTGGCTGTGGTTTGCAATGGCAATAGGACAATGCCTATAAACAACCCCCTTTTAAGATATTTCATGCCCCAGGGCCTTTATTGCAGAGCAGTGTTAGGCTTTCATTTTTGGCAATTATGAATGATAATTTTGAATCCTGGTAGTGTTGGGGCCAAGTGAATTTTTGACTAGGTTCTGTGGACTTTCAATTTTTTCATATGAGTCCAATTGAACATGGGGAAATTTAGGGTATGATTTTGAAAAGCAATGTATTTGTAAGAAAAAGAAAAGCAAAAACTATTTTGCCAAACCTGACATAGATTCCGTGTAAGGTCTATAATTGAATATAATAATATTGTGCTGAATTTACAGAAATTGTATTGTAGGGTGCAAAACAGTGAGTGAATAACAGAGCTTTAAAAAACTGGCTATGGCTATTCTATCACTGATTTTCACCCAATTATACAATTTCTGAACACTGAACCCTTTGCAATTCAGGACAAAATTATTAAATTTATTATTAGTTTGACCATACCGAAGCATTTGTGTGTGTGGATTTTGGAAAATTTGAACGGAGAACATGCCTTTTTAGTAGTATGTCTAAATTATCAAAATTCAACCATTCATTCACTTGAAAAAAAATTTGAGGTTAAAAAATAGCTGCCAGATTCCTTTTTTTAGCAGTCCAAATGGCCGGAAAATCTACTCGTCTTGAAAAAAATGTTATCATGGCTCTCACTCCTATTAAAGGTGTATTCTGAGATCCAAACCAAAATTACTACAGTCAATAAATTCATAATTGACACATTGTTCAAAGAGTTTCACAGCTTTTGTTTGCATTCCTCGTTGGAAGAGACTTTAATCTTCCTGGGGGTTGTAATTTCAAATTAAGTTATTCATTTACACTCCATTTGGAAACTGTAATAATTTTTTAGCGCTAAATGGCCACAGAACCACTCAGTTAAATAGAGATTGAAGAAAAAAATGTTTAAATTTACTAACACTCTACCTTTACTTTTTGTTGTCATTTTACAAGCATGCACAAAGCCCGCAAAACTAAAGCATACCGAACATGCTGCAAGGACTACTATAGCCAATTGCAGGGGATACACAAGGAAGTTAAGCAGTAGAATATCCTGTTGAGATTTTATTGCTGGTCAAAAGGAAACAGTGTTTAAAAACTGGTCAGTTTATTCAATCACCCCTTTGATCACTTTGCACATGCAAGTTTCAATACTTTGCACAGAGATATTGAGTACAAATATTTTCATCCCGTTTGTTCCTCATAAACGCCCCGGGGGCGGTGCATTTTTCAAAAGATAGGGCATTTAATTAGTCAAAAATGTAAGTCAAAAATCCCTGTAAAAATCACCTTACAGTTTATAAAAGATTACTGGGGGTCGCAGATGTGTTATACATAAGCTCTCGTTTTTTTTTTTAGCATTTTGTTCCTCCAAAGGCACCACTGGCGTTAACGTGGGAATTGGAGCAAAAACCATTAAACACTTGTGTGATATTTTTTTTTTTTTCTGTTAGAATTTTATTTTTCTCAAATAATCTTTTCTCACACCTTTGTGACTCCCTATGCTAATCTGTTCCGACTATGTCTTCATTCTTTATTTTTATCTATGTCTCCTTTCCACCCATATGTTCATTTATTCCCTACTGTAATGCAATTATTTTGTTTCGCACTGCCTCATATGTATTTATGTATCTCTTATTTGCTATATTTGCTGTTAGTTAATATCTTTAACATAGCAATTCAATTAATTTGGTCTAAGAAATTACGAGTGTAACCTAATCCTTCTTTTTCTCCAACCTGACTCTTGATGTCCTGTATGCACACTCCATTTGAGCTGGCCACTGCGTTTTTTTTTTCAAATTTGTTTTTGTTGGTCTTCATTATATTCATGGTCATTATCATCAGACCCTAATGGTGCAGGTTGGAAAGAGATTCAGATTTAGGTTCATCTTTTTCTTTCACTTCAGAACCGATGCGATCGTGATAAAACATACCATATGATTTATACATTTAATTAGACGTACCAGGGTCTTTTTATTTATATTAATGAACTTATTTAGTATACTCAAATTCCTCCTCCGACTCATGACGTCAACTACGCGTTCACATCTGCTCTGCTTATATTTTTTTTCGCCTCGCCTCTTATTCATGCACACGCTCGCATGCATTATCCATCCTGGTCACCGCTTACTTTTGGAACGCTGCAACTATGAGCTACACAACTGACTTCACTGATGTTGACCTTAACGTTGATTACAAGGTTAACCATCCTTTTCCACTTGCACTGTTGATTGGTATGATTGTTCTCTTCATTAGAGTAAAATGTTCACCTCTACCCTCCAGTGAGCCTGTAAATTTGTTTGGTAGCCCTTTCTACTATGGCCTAATCTTAACCCCAATGAGTGCATGTGGGATAGAATTGGCTATCATTTGGCATTTTTTTCCCAATATGCCTTTTGGTTTGTCCATGAATAAAACAAATCTTTTATTTTTCCAGGCTCTTGCAGTTTTGTCCTTCTTTTTGGGTTATTACTCTCTCTTTTTGGATACTTGGTCGCATTGCTCCATGCTCTCTTACACCTTCATGGTGTTATGCATATTACTGTTAAGGCCTACACAATGTCTTGCGTCACATTCCTGCTATCTTTTTGCTCATACTTTTGTATTATCATAAAAAATCGTGAAATTATTGCAAAATTTAATTTTCCTCACTAGCACCACTGCGCTACACCTGGAATATGGAGCAAGAACCATTAATTAACTTGTGTGATATTTTTTTTCTTTGGTTTTATTTTTTTCTCAAAATAATATCTTTTCACAACCCAGGTAAACTCCCGATTCTAATCTGTTCCGACTATGTATCCATGCCTTATTTTTATCATGTCTCCTTTCCCCACCCGCCATATGTTCATATATTCATCCTACCGTAATGCGATCATGTATGTACCACTCCTCATATGTATTTATGTATCCTAATCTGCTAAGTGCATGTTAGTTAATTATCTTTACATAGCACACCAATAGATTTGTCTAAAAATAAGAGTGTACCTAATCTTCTTTTCTCCAACCTGAACCATTGATGGGCCTGTATGCACACGTCCATCTGAGCGCCACTGCCTTTTTTATGTGTTGTTTTTGTTGTTCTCCTCATAATTCATGGTCCTTATCATCGACCCTAATGGTGCAGGTTGGAAAGAGATTCAGATTTAGGTTCACTTTTTTCACATTACTCAGAACACGATGCAATCGTGACATAGACCCGTATGATTGATACATGTAATATTGGCACGTACACAAAGGGTTTTTATTTATAATGAACGTTTTTGTATACTCAACTACCTTCCTCGACCAGTGAACGTCAACGCGTTCCGAGTTTCTCGCGTATATGTTTTTGCCTCACCTTATTCAGGCGCGCGCATGCATTATTGTCATGACAGGAGGGATCTGAAGTAAAAGCGGAAATAAGTGGAATGGTGGTGCAGCGAGTAAATCAAATGGGACGAGGGGGAGGGACTCTTACGTTTTGATGCTGCAAATGATACACTACACACTGACGTCACTGATGTTTGACTTCATGCTGGCTCTTAAAGGTAACCAATCCATTTTCCCAACTTGAACGTTGATTGGTTTGATGCTCTTTTCTTAGAGTAAATAACCACTGGCTCATCTGTACTTATGATCCCTTATTTGTTTTATGAGCATTTTTAGTTGTTTTTTTTTTTTACACTCCTGCTCTGGCGGATTGACATGGTTAACCTACCCTACTTCCTCCTTCCAACTTTCACTGTTTATGGGTCTATTTATGTTCATCACTAGAACACCACAGTTGCTCTTCTTTCCTTCCCCATTGTGTATCTTTAGTTGCTCTCACTTTTCTGGGATAATTTGAAGACCCCCAATGATGCCGGTTGTAAAGACTGTTAAATCATTTCGCACTGACTACTATTTTTTATTTTTGTCCTTACCCCCTACAAAATATTAAGTTTTTTCATTTGATCATTGTATGTTCTATATATTGTATAGTAATTCATGTAGGCCTATGTGCAACATGCATATTAGTTGTTATACACCTTTTTACATAAATTTTCTGCACATATTTTTTGTTGGTTTATTTGTTTGTTTTTCATACATAAACCACGGTTTTTTTTTATTAAGTTATAAAATTTTTGTTTCTTAGTTTAATTTGCTAGTATATAGCTTAACTTTAATTAGCTATTTGATTGTCTATTGATTAGTGAGTTATTTAAATAAGTTACTTGTATTTTTTTTTTCTTAATTACCTGTTATTATTATATTTTGTAATACCTTATTGTTTTTTGTGTGTTGTATTTGCCCCGTGTCCCTGTTTTTATCTTCCTTCCCGTCTTGCTGTCCCTTTAACTTTTTTTTTTCCTTGCTCCGGCTATCCTCACCTTCCTGATCTCCTCTTCTAATCTCACAGTGACGCTCCTGTCCTTTGTTTCTATATACTACTTTTCCTCTTCCTCACATCGTCCACCTCCTCTTTCGCCGGCACTTCGAGCTCACACTGTACACTGCCTGCCTTCTTCATTCTCACGCGACTTTCTTCTGCCCATTTTCACTCCTTTTCTTTCTGACTTTCCCAACCCTTGATTTCTTGCCTATTTTTTAATTAACCCTTCCTTCCTTTTCTTTAACTTATTTCTATGATACTTGTCCTTTCTATTTTTTGGATTTCTTAGCCCCTTGTTTGTTTTTAACCTCTGTGCTTGTCTTTTTTAGTACTCGTCTTGCTGACTTGGTCAACACATCCTGTCTACAGGTATTTGCTTTCACTTTTTATCTAAACCCTCCCCTCCTTGCCTCTCAACTCTCTCCTTTTTCAACCTACCTCATCCTTCCAATCTCTCGAGTTCCTCCGCTCTTTCACACTCTTCTCTTTAATCCCATCTCTCTCTCATTCTTTCTCTCCCCCCTCTCTCTCTTTCTCCCTCTCCCTTATAACCCCCTCTCTCCCTTATAACCCCCTCGCTATTATTTTCCTTTGACTTATCATTTTCAGTATGCTATGCCCGCTATATCAACTGCCATTCACCATCAGATCACGACGAAGACTTTTCCGCGCATCATTACTCTGAGTTTGTTTCTCACAACACTAAATTGAACATCACAAACTTACTTCCCTTTGCATCAATCCCCGTTACTTCTTCACCTAACCCCATATCATCTCAAACATGTTGACCACCCCATCCTTCACACATCACAAACAGCTCTGGTTCTGACTCCCGCGATCACACTGACGACAGCTTTAACACCTAATAAAACCATCCAGCAACGACTCATTTTCCCTATTCCATTTCAACTGCCCGTATTATCACAAAATCATCTAGAAATCACTAACTACCTTGATCACTCAACCACTCTTTCTGTCTCTGTCTTAGCATTTTCAGAAACATGGGCTTACTGACACACCAAATCAACACCTCGACTTTAATGGCTACACCTACATTCCAGGAGCACTCACTGGCAGAGGAAGGGAGTTTTGTCTTTAAAAAAATCAACCTCTCATACAAAATCATCGACCACAACCCCAGAACCAGAATTTGACACACTTTTCATCGAACTCACGCATTTAACACCACAATAGACCCAAACACATAACTGTCGGAGTATTTACAGACTGCATGAACAAACACCATCCAAAATTTAACACTTAATGTGCTCAAGTGATCGAGATCTCGATCAAAACATGTGGCAGGTATTACAAAATGCGGCCTTTGTGTACATACGAGGTGTTACAATAGCTTCGAGCAGCTCTCCACTGAACAAATAAAACCAACCGTGATGTCTTTATTGTCGATGATCTTTAATGTCATCTTCTCAATTATTCACTCATTCACACATTAGTGGGACTTTAATCAACACATCACTTGCAAACTCTTAAATCCCTAAAATTACAGACCTACAAGATTACGCATACACACGCCACGCTCTTAGACTAACATTTATCACCAACTCCACTGACACCAGGGATATTTGTCCCTGACACTACCAGATCATTTCCATATTCCCTCATTACATCACTTCAGCATACGCATTCCAACAAAACAACAATCACTAACGTGACTAAGAGATCACAGAGAACATTCGCACATTTAAAACCGTAGACTCCACACTGAATCATGGGAACATATTACTCACAGAAAATAACCAAAACATAAGCGTACAACCACTCATTACAACTTATACGAACCATTACATACAACTAATCATTCCCCCCTTACAAAGAAGCACCCTAAAAAACTCGTAACCATAAACAGCCCTGGATTGACAACAGCAATTTCTCAGTCAATCAAACACAAGCACGGCCTCTAAAAAACATACCTGAAGAAAAACACACCAGCAACCAAACAACAATACAAACAATACAAAACAAATTAACTCACATTATTCTTATTGCCAAGACACAAAAACAACACAGAACAAATTCAGAAACTCAAAAATGATCTCACCACACAAAAACCTGGACTTCCTCACAACATTCCTAGGTAGGAAGGTTCCACTAACAAATCCCTGCCTTTTTCACTCATAATAATAAGCAGCTAACTGACCCGCTTGACATAGCTAACACACACAAATTTAACGATCCTTGCCTACCGGGCAAATAGCTAACAAATTCCACCCGCAAAGTAACCCTTTAACAAACACACTTCCAAAAAACACATCACCTCAATGTTCCTGATTCCAGTCACTCTTGATTGAATGCACAACTTCGCCACCGTTAACACCCTGGTAAAAGTGCGGGTAACCGACAAGATCGATCCTGGGTTGCCAACACATCATATGATAACATCATTTCGTCCTCTGATGCACATATTTAACCAACCACTTCTCACCGGAACTTCCAGATGACCTCAAATCAGCCAAAGTCCCTTTCCTATTTACAAAAACAACGATGTTCACAACATTGCCAATTAAGCCCATGTCTGTTCTTACCCATCTTTTCAAAACGACTTGAAAAAGTCCATGAACACACGTCTGTCTCCATTCTTCAACAGCACAACATCTTGTCGATGAACAATAACGGTTTTAAAGGACCAAACCTCGACTTACATGGCACTGTCCTTGACCTAACCCAACCTCAAACTTGCACTAAAAATTAAACTCCCATCCACACCAGGGGGTATTCCTGGATCTCTCCCAAGGCTTTCGACACCATGCTCACAACATTCTTCTTCACAAGGAAGCTTTAAATCATTACGGTGTCCGTGGAGTAGCCCTTTGGAGTGGTTCAGAGTTACCTAAACGACCGCTCACAATCAGTCTAAGTACACTCCACCGCATCATCCATCAAACCATCACAGTTGGCGTCCCGCAAGGCTCAATCCTTGGACCCCTACTTTTCATCATTTTACTGAACGACATCCTAACATCTCTAAACCCGCTAAACAATCTTATTGGCAGATGACACAAACATTTCTCTCAGACCCTAACATTAATGCACTTTTAACAACATGATCATGAACTCGCAAAAATCACTGACTGGTTTCGGGCCTATAAACAACTTTCTCTCAATGTTTGAAAAACTAACTACATTCTTTTCTCTACACCAAATAAATAAAGCAAACATTAACAATAGATAACCAGACACTCTCCCAGGTACACTTCAACCAAATTTCTTGGCATCACAATCGACGACAACTAACATGGAATGAACACATCAACTCTGTCACCACCAAAGCGTCCCCACGATGTACAATCTACAGAGTTCAACACCACTTCCAGACGTACACCTTAAAATCACTTTACAAACACACTAGTTCTCCCACACCTTATCTACTGTAACATCATCTGGCCTCCAACTATCATTCACTACTCACCAAACTAAATATCACACAGAAATGGGCCTTTCGCACTATCACAAACTCACCCCCCCTAGAACGCACACTTTGCCATTATTTTCACTATGAATAACTTAAATTAAGCACCTCAACCAACTTCAAACAGCGCTCTTCATGTTTGACTATCACAACATCATTTCCCTCCCACTTCAGTAATTACTTTAGCCACACAAGACAAATCCCGCTATAATACCAGACAAGCCGACAACTTCATCTTCTCCTCCTTCCCCTCCCAAAAATCTTCCTCTGAAAATCACTTTATTCAGTAATCACACGGCGCAAACATTGGAATGATCTTCCAGAAATCCATCACAACAATTACAAACAAAAACTTTTAAAGCTCAACTGAAAAAAACATCTCATCAACCAGTAACAATTCTTTTTTTAAATTTCCCCAAGTCCTCATTTCTCTTACCTTTTTCTTTCAACCTTTTTTCTATCTCTTCTTCCGTACCTTTTCCTCACTCACCTCTTCCTCTTCTATCTCCGCTTCCTCTCATATGAATACTATTCCATACCTCAGCCAGACAATTTTGATAAGTCTCGTCCTTCTTCCAAATTCCGCGTATCCCTTTTCCCGTTAAGTGTTTGTTTAGCTTAGATATGTTTGTTTTTTTTGTTTATTGGGTGCTGGTGGGTTTTTTTGGTTATGTTTATTTACCTTGTAAATTTTTCCTATATCACCCCCACCCTTACTTGTATCATTATTGTATATTAATATATTTTACTTTAATGTATTACAGGGCCAGTAATAACCATAGCCCTATCGGGTGTTCCATTACTGGTCCTAGCATATCATATCATATACAACCACAGTTTATCTTAATACTTCTACAATTGATACGTTATTATTATTATAATTAACTGGTATTTTTCATTTCTGGTCATGTACGCTATGTTATGCTGAATAAAATTGATTGAATTGAATTGAATCTGAATCCACTACGCCTTTGTACTTCGTAGAAAGCATTGATGAAAAAAGCAATAGATGATACAGATTACGACATCCTGGCCATTAAATTAAAAGTCCTGGGATTTTCGGCCAGCTTCCAACCTAATTTTCTTTCATATGTTTAATCCAAAATTGTAGGGTGCGTTTCTGTATTAGAGCAGGGGCGTTGTATTAGGAACAACCTGGGATGTAGTTTCATGTATATTGATAACTCTGAGCTATTCTTTTGATAAAATGGATTGGTCGATCAGTCAATCAGTAATAGACATTGGCAAATATTACCAGATTACAAATCTGTCCCCAATAATATCTTTTTTATTTACAACCATACCATTATGTGTTTTGACTTTGTGATATCCTATTTGACAAATTATCAAGGCAGGATAAGTTAACATTTAGCTATTTCTGAATGTCAAAAGTAGGTAGCCACGGGATTTTCCCAACTCTAGGTGCAGGTAGTATTTTTTAACTGATCTCATTGCAATATTCTTTGTTTAAGGCTGCTTAGTTCAGCAATACAAGTTTGTTACCAATGTAAATTTATGTAGTACCATATATGGCAGGGTTCACACTAGGTTTTGAAAATAATGCGTCTACTTGGACGCAATTTGTTTCCCTGAGTTACAAAAGTGTTCCACTTTCAAATTACATGCGTTATATAGATTACCTAATGTCAAGTTTTAACAGTTTGAGCACTGTTTGGCACACTGTAAACATCCATAAATATCCAATTCCAAAACCCATACTGGGCATATTGAAAAGGAATTACCCCTGATGACCCTAAACTCCAAAACAACTCTGGAGTATCTTGATTACTTACCCTTTGGTGACAGATGAGAGAGGGTTAGTGACTAAAAAAAGTATGTAAATAATACAGTCCAATTTAAGCTAATATTTTATTTTTCATAGATTTATTCATGTATTTCAAAGCTGCACTGGCCCATTTTCACAAATATGAAAGTTCTGTTTCTTAAGTTTGCTCTCAAATGATAGTCTAGGCCATTGGAAGAACAGAGATATATTTCTAACATAAAATAACATACCCCAAAACAGAATATTGGGACATTAACATGAGGATAAAGCCAATCCACGTAATTGTAGGCCAACTTTTAATGTTCCATAACTTTTATACTCAACAATGTTCATCATTACATGATATTTTTGCTCCGTACTCACTGATATTAAACCACAAGGTTATAGACCGATCAAGCAGTGTGCATAGCGTGGGAAACATTCATACGCCGTGCGTGTAATTGTGTTAAACGCCATTAGTTCGTCGTCACTTGCTGAATATTAAGCGTCGCCGGCGACGCGAAATTATAATCGTTCTGTTACCCCATAAGGAAGCTGATTTGTCTTAACCATTTCGGGGTGAGTCTTTTGTATTATAAAGCCGTTACACCATGCTAAAAAATATCGATTTTGAAAAATCTTGGATTGGGGCGCACAATTTTCAGAATGTGCCAGTGTCTCTTTATAGTAACAGATAATTAGTTGAGTGAAAATGATACACTATTGTGACCATGTGCCAGTGCAACTCTGTGATTTTAGTGTGTAGTTTTAAGTGGCTATTTCTTGCGTCCACATAGACCAAATTTTACAGGCCAAAGTGCGGTCCACCTCTGAAAAATGCGTCCTGACGCAAAAACGCACACTAATGTGCACCCTGAGATGGGGCCGTAATTTCTGGTAGAAGTAAATTACCTGTCAAAAACCACCTATTTAGAATAATATAATGCCTCAAAATGCCATAGACCAAATTGTCTCCATAATGGCTTGCTCCCATTTTTCATAAATGCTCCTTTTTTTTACAAAATATTCTTAAATAGGGCAAAAATGATAATGCCATACTGCACTGAAAGGATTTCACAATCGCAATTGCAAGAGTGTTTGGCACATTTACCACCTAAAACTCACCAATTTGTACAAAACTCACCCACAACATTGTCAAATAATAAAATACCTTTAATATGGGATAAATTTTTGAGAAATTATACCAGTTCATAGCAAGATATGTTAAATGAACCATTTAGCAGACCGGTATGATTCTTGGAGATTTTGGCCCGAATTCATGCTCCAGGAGCAGGTATTTTCAACTCGTCTCATAGGGGCGCTATTCATTATTATGTGTGCGCTTTATTCCGTTAATGTTTATATTGAAGTATTACAAAAGAACGACTTCCTGCCGGCTCGGATTGCGTGGCGTGTGTCTGTGGGCGCTCGTCTTGTTATCTAAAGGTCGTGGGTTCGAATCCCACTCCAGGAACAAAATTTAGTTTATGATTTTATTTGTATTTTAGAGTTGGAGATTGGAATCATAAAAACATCAGAGTTGTGGATTGAAGTAGAAAAATATTGAATAGCTGCCTTATGAGATAATAAGACTGGTCCTGGTCCTGGAGCATGAATTCGGGCCAAAATCTCCGACGTGCGACTGGTATGCTGTTTTCGTAGCCGTGGATGCAGCCATTGCTGATATTGTTGAGTTTGCGGAGCACCATGGTCTCTAAAGGTTCAACGAGAGATTTCACATATCAGGTGTCCCTAAAAAAATTGAAAGTGCTGATTTTTGCCCTGATGTCATGCTTTCCATCAAAAATAATCCCACCTGAAAGGATTAAGCTGAGAAATGTTTCTTTGGTACAGAAAATTTGAAATTTCTAATTTCGAAAAGAAGCGAATATGAAATTCAGCCTCTGTTTTATATTGAAATATAAGCAAATCAGAATCACTTTTTTTTCTCTCTTTTAAGACATTTCTGTAGCCAAATACAAGGTAAGAAATCTATTGAGAGTCTGGTCTATATGAAATTACTATTCTGACACAATATTTGGGTGCCTCAAAAATCTCTCGTTGCACCTTTAAGCTGCTCCCAGTTGGCACCGACTATGGTTTGCAATGAAAATTATAACTAAACAATGACCTATAATAAATGCCCCCCCCCTTTTAAAAGAAAATTCACGCCCTCTGGGACATTTATTACAGACAGTAGCTTAAGAAGCCAAGTTGATTACTTAAATATCTTTCTTCACAGCAACAATATTGATATTCTCTGTTTAACTGAAACTTGGCTTTCCAGTGATATTGATGACAGTGGAACTTAAAATTGATGATTACTATTTATGTAGAATTGATAGAAAATACCAAAATCATGGTGTTATTGCCTGTTATATTAATGAGTGTATTAATTTCAAAGAATCAGTGATTTCTCATTAATGATGTTGAAGCTTTGTGGATTGAATTAATCTGCCACAACCAAACCAAGTAGTCTAGGCAATGTCTATCGTGTTCCTGATGATACACAGATGGATATGTTGACACATTGAATTATAGGTTTCAAAATTGTGCTTCGTTTTATGAGAATTATTATTGTAGGTGACTTAATCTTGATATTGTAAATCGTCTCCAGCTAAAAAGGTTACTAATATTTCGAACCATTCACGCTCAATCAATGATTAATGACCTACATGCATACTGAAAAGAGAGTAAGACAATATTGATCGTGCTTTTGGTCTCGACCAGAAGAAACATTTCTACATTGGTTAGTGCACAGTCTGGATCATTCTCTTATTTATGTTGTTCGGAATTACATAGCAGATTAAGCCATCTCCTAGAATTACTAAGACAAGATCATATAAAAAAATTTTAATGACAGTGACTTTGTTAATACTATTAGAAATATAACTGGGGATCAAGTCATACTTGTAATGATGTTGATATTGCTTGGAATATTTGGAAAGATTTATTTTGTTTATAAAGCCTTGTGATGCTCATGCGCCAGTCAGGGAAAAAGTAGACAGGCTCTCAACCAGAATGGATCACTAGGGAATTTCTGACTGTTGCAAAGACCGTTGCCTATTTTTTCGCCTAGAGCTCATAAATCTATGATCCCCATGATTGGCACATGGCTAAATTTTATCGCAATAAAGTCAACAATATGGCGTCACTTTCTTAAAAGGATTCTATTTGCTCATTGCTGAAAATGTTAACAAATCAAAAAAATTATGTCTATCTCAAAAAGCTTTACAGACAAAGCTATCTACTTCCAATTCTGTTAAGCCTGATGATGGTTTCACATCATCTCTTCTTTTTATCATTTTGTCAATAATTCTATTGGTCTTCTATGAAGATAAGTTTGATGAAGGATCCATAAGGCAGATTGCACATCACCTACAAATAATTTGAATCATCTGTGATTCTATTTCAGTTCTGTAAGTTTCTCCAAAAGTTTGTTTATAAGCAAATAGTGATCTATGTCTACTAATAAGTCTCCAGGGATGTGATGCTTTAGTTGTAAAACTTCTAAGCGGCTGTCCCTATATAAGCAATTCTCTTGATTTTATTTGCAACCCTTCCCTTACTACATCGTTTTTTCCGGCCACACCGAATGAAAAAAGCCAAAGTTACCCCCTATATTTACAACTGGGACAAGTCAGATGTGGGGGAAATATCGACCTATTTCCGTTCGGCCCACTTATTTCTAAAAGCCTGGAAAGAGCTGTTGTCAAATCAATGTATTCGTACCTTGGACAAGGCCTTATCTATGATAACAAATCAGGTTTTCGTGCTAAACATTCCACAGCTACTACTTTTGCTTGATGAAAGGATTTTATTTTGAAATATGGATGAGGGTTTCGTGGCAACAGGTGCAATTTTTTTGACCCCAGAAAGGCTTTTGACTGCGTTAACATTGTCTTCTCATTGATAACAAATTTCACAAAATGGTATTAATGGTTCTGCACTTACCATGGTTTCGATCCTATCGCAGTGACAGAACTCAGGCAGTAAACATTAATTCTACTCTTTCACTTCCAACATATCACATTGGAATCCCCCAAGGCTCTATACTTGTCCCGCTTCTTTTTATCATTTTTGTCAATAATCTTTCAATAGTGTTAACTGTAAATGTACTATGATGCTTATGAACAAACACGTCTTGTACTTCAGAAAACCCCCACACTCTTGAATTGAACTTCAAACTTACTCAATTTCTAAATGGTTTGATGATAAACAAACTCACTTTGAATGCCAAGAAAACCAAGTTTATGGATATTTGGTACAGTCATGTCTCAATAATTTTCCAAAATGTTTCTCTGCCACTTAATAATGATACATTGAAAGGGTTGCCAGTTAATTTAAATATCTTGGTGTAATTTTGGATCCTCTGATGTCCTGGTGTGATCATAGCAATCTCAAAGGTCTGCATGTATTTCTAACGTTGTGGTGTTATAGACGACTTTAAATATTATATCAAAAGATACTCTTTTATGCTTGCAAATTCAATTGTCATGCCACATTTTGACTAGTGCAGCCCTGTCTGGTCTAACTGGATTAAACGATCTTATGAATACCTTCAAGTCTTCAAAAGAGGATTAGCTCACATAAATTTATCAGCTGACATTAGAAACTCCTGTTAAAGACTTGTTCATGTGTACACGCAGTGGGAACAAAACAATGGCGGTTGTATAACCATATGCTATTAATTATTTTAAATGCTTCAAAGGTCTTGCCCCAGGTTACCTTTCCTCTCAGTTCACTTTTAAGCACTCAGTTCATTTTAAGGGTACCAGAAGTCAAACACAAACTGTTTTGTATGAACCACCTTGGAAACCTAAATGCAGGGAAAACGTACGTCCATATGGAGCCAACCAAAAATGGAACAGTCTTCCTTTGATATCCGCTGTAATGTGTAACTATAATACAATGAGTCTAGATAGCTTAAAGCATCTACATTTGTAAATCCCACATAACGTCGCTG
>JAMKCH010000920.1:0-89567 GCA_023653785.1 Ophioderma brevispina | reverse complement strand
CGCTACCTACTTCTTGCCTCCTTGCTTTTGTTTTTTCCCTTCGTCCTTGCCGTGTGAGAGATAAATAAATGAAATGAATGAGATAAATGAATAAATGAAATAAATGAATATATAAATGAAATAAACAATTAAAACAGATGAAACAAATGAAATAAAAAAATAAATAAATTGAGGGCGCCATTCCCGGGGAATTCAGACTGCCCTGTTACGAGCACCTGCGGCTTATTGGAAGAGTTTTTTCATAACGAGACACACATTTGCTGACAAATTTTTTCTAACACATTTCTCCAGCGTAAAAATTCCTGTAATCAAGAACATAACTGTTACTCTAAACCTTGAACTATAATCCTAACCTTATATAACTCTAATATTAACCCAGGCTTTGTGGACCTGTGCAGTGTAAAAGAACGCTAAATAGTATTTACTTGATTTTTATTATTTGTCTAACCTTTGGCGAACTCAATTTGAAATCAACCGTATTGTTATCGAGATAATTAGGTTGGGTCACTCTGGACTTCTAGGCCTTTTATACACTATAACGGAAGTAGTCCAGCTGTCAAAATAAGTGCGTGAGCCTGACTTTTGATCTGAGCAGGATCTTTAGAATGCGACTGAATGATTAAGATAGACGGACAACTGGAGATGCTTTAGATTACTTGCGATTATTATTACAACATCAACATTACACGATGATCATGTAAGACGCCATATTGTGACACACTGCATGATGGGAAGGCAGTGTTGGGCGGTATCTCTACATCCCTTCTTCTTTAAGTTAAATCATTAACCAATGAGAAACACGTCTTGTTCTTGGAACATGAAACATACATGTATAATGAACACAATGTTGCACTGTACTCTAGATGTTAAGCTGAATAAATTTTGGAGTGCATACAAAATAAACCAGAGGTTTACATGACATAACCAGTCTTGCACCATTTGTCTTTGTGTGTGATCTAAACCTTTTGATTATTAAAGAGTCAGTGTTTTCTCAAAGTGTCCTCTGTTCAATCAACTATGAACCATTATGATAGTCATTTAGAAGATATTTTTTGGCAAGCAAATATTTTTTTTCAAAGCAACAACTGTATGAGAGTCTTTCCTCATAATGTTAACACTTAAAGAGTCATTTGCTCAATAACCTGTAATTTGTGAACATCTTTAATATCGTTCAAACACTTAAACTATATGAGAATCAATATCTCATTTATGTGAACTAGAGTCCTTTTTTCTCAGAGTCAGTTTCATGACTGATAACCTAAGTGTTGGCATTCTACAAAGGGTACAATTTACTGCAGTTAACGTTAGGAACAATATTACTACTTCCTTCTTCTTTTGGTTGATTTTTTTTTAAATCAAAAATATGCAAAAATTCAATGGTGGGTAACAAGCAAAACTTGCAAAACTAAAACCTTGTAGAGTACATATGTATTTTTTTAAGCCTGGAGTACCGAGATAGACTGTCTGCGGCACTCAATGTGTGGAAGAGGGGATTATTCTGCCCCTTTTTGTTTGCATGTACCACACATATCAAACGTATATACAAGAAAATCAATAGTCGGGGACGTTCCAGGTCATCATGAAAATTGCAGCCAATCACAGTCAATTAAAGCCCATGGTTTAATATAAAGGCATGTATTATTACATACTGTTGCATGTGTACAAAAATGTAACAGTCAAGTTCAAAAGTACCTAGGGTTGGGCTTGGATAAGCGTCCTGAGCGTGTTACAAAAGGCTGTGGCTGTACAACAGGTGACTGCTGTTCAGGTTGTGGAAGTGCAGGTGGCTGTTGCACTTGCCGATGTTGTTGCTGACGTGCAGGTTGGTTGCGTGCAGGATGCTGATGCAGGAGAGGCACTTGCTGGTGTGCGGGTTGCACGTCATCAGGTAAGTATATATCAGAAGGACGGGCTACCGGTGGTGGTTCAGATACCGGTAGTAGGTGTCTGCGGTTACGGCGATACACAGTTCCCCGTACGTTGACAAGGTACGATCTGGGATCACCTGACGTTCCGACAACCACACCGAGCTGGTCATGCCCTTGGGGGATTGCATACGGACGACTTGTCCGGGCTGAAGCACGCTGAGTAGTTTAGCGGATTTGTCGTAAGATGCCTTTTGCTGCTGACGCTTCTTTTGCAACTGTGATTGTACGTGCGTTTTGACGGTTGGCTTTAGGAGAGGCGTTGCGGTGGGAAGCGATGTGCGTAGACGGCGTGACATAAGCCGCTGGGACAGTGAACCAAGGTTGGGATCTGTTGGGACGTTTCTGATGTTCAGAAGATTGCGGTAAAGGTCTGAGCCTTCGCGTTACCAGCTTGGCACGATGAACAGAACACTCCGCGAGACCATTTGACTGGGGTATCGCGGGCTGCTGGTAATGTGATGAAAATCCCATTCCTGGGCAAACTGGTGAAATTCATGGCAGTCAAATTGTCTAGCGTTATCACTTATGACCGTGCGCGGAGTTCCGCTCATTGTACGGGAAGCATATGCTACCGGAGCACCCTCTTGAAGATATGCGGCGCCGATGCCAATTTGATGCAAGCGCACGTACAATGACAGGCTTAGAGACAATCAAACTATCTCAGCGTAGCATTGGTGATCTTATCCTTAATCTGGTTGAAAGCTGTGTTGTGTTGGTTCAACAACACACTCATGTTTGTCTGTGTCTTCGCGAATGGTGCCGCTAGTTTCCGCTGAGGTTAGGGACGAACTTCGAGAGATACGTGACCATGCCTAAGAATCGCTGCAAAGCTTGGACGTTGTCGGGGCCAGGCATTTTGGTGATGGCACTACCTTTGCTGGGTCCAGGTTGGAGCCCAGCGATGTGAACACATGTCCAACGTAGGAAACTTCAGTTACTCCAAACTTGCAATTTGTGTGGTTTTAGATGCGGTTCACCTCGCGTGCACGGTCCAATGACGTTGTTCAAATTACTGTCGTTTGCTCCTCTTTGCGTACGGCCACAACCAAGCAATCGTCGACTATTAATGAACATGCATATCAGCGAAAGCTGTTCCATCTGCACGTTGATAAACGTGTCTGAAGCTGATCAGATACCGTATGCAATGCGTAAATCGCGGTACCTTCCGTACGGTGTACTAAAGGGATAAGTAGGGACTCATAGTCAATACCTATCTTCCAGAATGAAACCCTTGTTCGCGTCCAATACGGAGAAGATTCGTGGCACCCTCTATCTTGGCGGCGACTTCTTCTATATACGGTTCTTGTCGGATGGTGTGGGCGTTTAAGTGCATTGTTGAGATCGCGTGGATCTATACAAATAAGATTTCCTCGCTTTGTTTCTTATGAGTATCCACCATTGGAGAACCAGTCGGTGGGTTGGACACAGGCGTTATTACAAACAACCCATGCTTGTCCATTCGTTAGTTCCTGGCGAACCTTATCTTGCATTTCGGCTGGTACACGACGCGGTGACGACAACAGGAGTACCGGTCGGGGCCACTGTCATAGTTTACGTTCACCGGAAGCTTACCCAGGGATCCGTCAAACAAGTTCGCTAGTCCGCAAATATATGTTGTGTGCTCTTACCTATCATCTTTCTGAAGGGTGAACACCTGATCGCTAATGGTAACGAGCCGAGCTGAAGGCATTTTCAATCCAAGGATGGCTTTCACTCGGAGCATCCATTACTGAAAGTTTTTCTGATGCAATGTGCTAACGGTCCACTAGCATAACGGTAGTGTGACTACCCCCCAATTGTGGTAACTTAGATTCCACCAAATGCTTTCAGATCTGTAGCTCTGTTCCGGTCAATATCCTGAACGGAGCAAGGCGTTTATCAGCTAATTGGAAGTACATTACAGTGGGCACCTGTTTTATCCACTGAAAAACAGCGTGTTTGCCATTTAGCTTGACGGTACTATAGATTTCATCTTTCAAGTTGGGTTGGCTCAATGATCTGATATGAAATAAAGTGCGTCATCAGGGACCTGCTTGTGCTCCTGTGTGAGCTGAGCGTCAGCCTGACTTGCGTACGTAGGGGTTTACGAGGCAGAGTACTTGGCAAAATGGTTCAGTTCCTGACAAATGTAACACTGCTGTGTGGCAATGTAAATTTACCACAGTTACCACAACTTCCACGTGACTGGGCCGTGCGCTAGAATAGTGAGATTCTTGATGGGCAACCTCATGTTAATGGATTTATGTTACGTTGGATACTACCAGGACGCGTCTGTGTGAGTTTCTGTTGACGGAGCGCTATTATTACCCGAGTTCTGTTGTAATTGGCACGTCGGAGATTCTGGCCCCGAAATTTCATGCTCCAGGACATGACCAGACGTCTTATTATCTCCTAAGGCAGCTATTCAATATGGTTCTACTTCAATCACAACTCTATTTGTTTTTTTATGATTCCAATCTCCAACTCTAAAAACAAATCAAATCATAACTAAATTTGTTTATGGAGTGAGGATCGAAACCCACGACCTTTAGCTAACAAGACGAGCGCCACAGACACACGCCACGCAATTCCGAGGCCGGCAGAAGGCGTTCTTTTTAATATTCAATCTAAACTTAAAGGAATATTAAACGGAATCAAGCGCAACATATCAGGATGAATAGCGGGCCCCGCCGATGAGACGAGTTGAAAAATTGCTCCTGGAGCATGATTTCGGGCCAAATCTCCAAGAATCTTGTTACTTTACCACTGGTATTTGGAAGTGAGGAGATCATCCTTGCTTGCTCTTCTGCTAAGTGCATGCAGGGGCGTTCAATGCCCGCTTGAGGTCCAACTTGTCCTCATACTTTGTGAGTAGGGATCTGCACGCGCTCCACGTTGATGCCGCACCACGAGTCTGTCCCGTAGCATTTCATCGAATTTATCTGCATGACTCACAATCTTCGCCAAGGAGCGTATCGGCCCTGTCGTCTTTCTTTCTTGGCAATTGTTCACCGGAGTCGCGATTTGCGACTGTTGAATTGCGAAGCAAGCAACTATGTTGACTTACATGGCAAACTACTTCTCTAATTTGTTATGAATCTCTTGTAGGACGAATCCTTGGGATTTGGGGTGACAAAAGTCCCGCTGTTAGCTTAAATGTGTCGGGACCGACAATGGAGTTCAGGATCGCTCTTTTCCGCTGCTCATGTTAATTGCGGTAGCGGTAAAAATATCGTTGAGCTGTCCCGTACATCGAACATTCTCAGCGCGTTTCTCGTTAATTCGCCGATCGATCCGAACGTAGCCATTGTGTTATCCCACTTACTGTGCACCGTAGAATGCGAATGAATGATAAGATAGACGGACAACTAGAGATGCTTTAGATTACTTGCGATTATTATGATTACAAAATCACTACATACACGATGGATCAATTGTAAAGGCGCCATATGCTGACCCCATGCCTGATGGGAGGCCAGTGTGGGGCGGATCCTAGCAGGATGTTCATCAAAGGCAAACGTAATGCAAGCACGATATAATAAATCGTAACAGCACTGCGATTGTTCTTCCATTATGCATACACATGTCCACTTTATATAAAAAATGTTTTGCGCTGGCCGCGCTTTACGCATGGGTTTTTTTACAGAGGGTGGGGTGGTGTTGTTTTGAGTCAATCCAAAAGCCAAACAGTTTTGGGAAATTTCACTGACTAGGGTAATGTGACCACATAAAAATCCTATTTTACCAAATCCCCTGACTTCACACTCATTTTAGCCCACCAAAGCGGTCGTACTGACGAATTTTTGCATGATTATGAAATGTTTTGTGGTTCTTAAAATTTTGGAACGGTTTTTATCCCTAAGTACTGACATGTGTTTAGTACAGTACGGTATATGCACATTGCTATGCATCATGGGATTGATTTAAACACCCTCTGGGATTTTTTCGTTGATTTTTTTTATTGTCTGACTTTTAAGTGCGCTTCTTTTCATACAAAAAAAAATAAAAATCGACCAAGTTAATTAGTTGGTGGGTGGGGGTAGCCACGATGCCCATGGACCCACCTTGGGCACTAACGGAAGTCGGCTGAGAATATTTTTGGAAATTAAAGAACCATAGCCATTTTTTTGCTGATAGGCCCTACATGTGCACACATACATAACGTCGCCCCCATCACATACTGTCGTATTTCACATTTTTGAGTTTTTTCCGAAATTTCGCCTAATTACTTAGTTCATCGAGTTCTTGCCATCCACAAAGTTTCAAAATGTGAGGATGCCTAATTAATTAGTTTATAATTGTATATTTTTGCCATTTTCCTCGAAATCATCATATCCGTATTTCTTATTTAAAATCGCCATTCATTTACACGTGTTTTATATAGCGTTGTATTTTGCCGATCCCAAAATAAACGATTTCACATACATATCTATGTTGACGTATTTCCGTCGATCTTTCGTAAACAAGTTTTTCACATAGTGATCTATATATTTTAGGTACATTGAAAAACAACGGTGTAATATGCGTCGTATTTTGCAATTATACATTATTTGTGATTTCACATACAGACTTACAACTTTGTAGCCTAATTAAGATAATATAATTGTAGTTTTAAATTAGATTTGTGTTTTTTATTGACTTTAAAATGTTTTTCTTTCTTCACAATACGTAAATCTAGATGTTTCTTTTATGCTTCGTTTTACCGTATAGAAGAAATGTCGCGGTAGATTTTGAACTGCGATTTTCTCGGAAAACGTGTTTTGTAAAATACGACAGTATGTGATGCGGGCGACGATAAATAAATCAACAATTTATGTACATTTTCTAGGTCTTCTTTAACAAGATCCTTTTCATGACTTCCCTCCTCATTTTCCCATTGTCTCTTTCAGTTTTACCCTGACCATGCCCCGCTGATTTCCTGCTCATTTCCACACATCCCCTTGTTCATTAACTTGCATTGTTCTATTTTCAGTAGGCTCTTCAAGTCCTTTGCCCATCACTCATCTGTCCTCCACTTCTCCGTGCCCCATTGATTTCTTGGTTATCATCACACATCTTTGTTCATTAACTTCTATTGTTCTTTTCAGCTTTCTCTCCCAAGCCCTTCCCTACTCCCTTTGTTACCTCCTGTCTTTTGTTCTATGTCTGTAAATATGGTTTGTCTTTTCTGTTGTTTTGTCAGTTTGCCTTTGATGAAGCTCCTGCTTGGATCGAAACGTCAGGCCCACACTCTAGTATACAGTTTATACCTACACAGACTATTTTTCTGGAGAAGCAGTTGATAACAGCTTTGACTAATTTTTGATTAAACAATAATTATTAGTAACATTACAAATAATGAACCCTTGTGCTGAAAACAAACAATTCCACCGTGGACGTTGTTGCTAAACCGTTATTGTACAAACACTATGGGAAAATGACATGTATTTTGCAATATCCGTAAAAAAATAAAATTAGTTTTCAAAAAGTTTAATGTAAGCGTCTTCTTGGCCCGTTTTTGCGTGTTTTGAAAACAATGTTTTGGCCATAATTTGCTGTCTAAATAATATATTTCATTTTTACATTGCTGATTTGGTTTTGTTTTATGACTCTTTACATGTGGTATACGTTTTGTGCAAAAATTCCTTCAGGAAAGTGCTTTCCTTAAGGGGTTCCATGAACCCTCCCCCCTGGGCACTAACGGGGGTGAAAACCCCCTAAGTGTTAAATGGTTATAATACACTGATTATATAAGGCAAGCTAAAAGGGTTACAATGAATTGGTAACAACGCGCTTCCCATGGTGACATTAATGTAAGATGATGGAATGCAGATAATATCATTTATGTGAGACCCAATAGGTCAGTGTTAGGCTATGTGTATGCAAGATGATGTGGTAATATCTAATTTTAAGTATTAGGAAATACTAGTTGTGAAATATTGTGTATATAAGGAGAACTTGGTCAGTATTTAGAGGGTCAGTATTTATCCAGAAAATGGTAGATTGATGCAATACTTAGTGCCAGGATTTATTATATTTTAGATGCCACGTGAGCGAAAAGCTGTAATTAGTCTGATGTCTCCTTTGAAGCCAAAAGTGCTGGGAATCAAAATAGGATTCCAAATTGTGGTCCTAAAAGTGGACATTTACAACAGATGGAAATCGTGGCGATTATATCCCGGACTGATATATCAAAACACATTACACATCTGGATGAAAACAAAATCGATACTATACATGAAGCAGCCACAAAGGCAGATGATTATGCTTTGACGCATAAATTGATTAAAATTAGTAGGCCTAGCCAGGAATTTACTGGGTACAACAATCATAACAATAATTCGGGTTCTAACAAAGCATCTCATGGTAGCACTCAGGAGGGAAATCCCAGTCAGGTTACCAAAAAAAGCATGGGATGGGACCCAAATCACAGTTCACATGCAATCACTGTAAAAAAAGTCAGGACATACAAAGTCACGGTGTTGAGAGCTACATGGCTATCAGCCCCCAAAAAGGAGGGAGCCAAAAGTGAGTCAAAACCAATAGGTTGTGCAGTTACTTTGAGGTCAAAAGTTCATTCTTCTGTTTAAAAACAAGTATTCCTATAAAAAAGAGTTGACACAGAAAAAGTAAGGGATGACTTTAAGCCTTTTGTTATGGATGGATTTGTGTCACTTTCAAGTGATAGTGTGGATCCAAAACCCATTCGATTCATGCGGGACATATGCTGTGCACCGTCTATTATATTGGAAAATGCACTTCTATTTAGTGAAGAAGTTCCACAGGAACTATTGCATTGATTCAGGGGATATGTATTGATTGTATTAGTGTCCCTCTTCACAAAATGAATTTGAAATCAGACTTGGTTTCAGGAACTGCCAAAAATGGTGTTAGGCAAGAACTCCCAGTAAAATGGGTATCCATGTTGTTAGGGAATATGATTGGGCATGGGAGAAAGTTCTCCCAGATCCCATATTTTCCAAGGTGCCCTGTACAGTGGATACATTTGAAGAGGAAATATAAATTTTCCCAGCGTATGCAGTAACTAGGTCAATGACTAGAAAAGTATTGTACTTGCCATACATGTCAAATGCTGGGCGATCGCCCAATCAGAAAATGCATACTGCTCTCTTGCAACAACTACTAGCATCTGATGAGCCATTTAGTAGGATCATAATAGATTGCGTAGAACCACTTCCAAATACCAAGTTAGGAAATCAGTATTTACTGTCCATCATGTGTGCTTCCACAAGATTCCCTGAGGCTATACCCTTGAGAAATATTAGAGCAGAGAATATAGTGAAAGCTCTAACAAAGTTGTTCACCCTTGTAGGCCTTCCAAAATCAATTCAGTCTGATCAAGGATCAAATTTATCTCAGGTTTGTTCCAACAAGTCATGATCCAGGAGTAGAAAATAATCTTTCCCTAGAGGCATCCAAATTGGGAATTTCCCAGTACAGTTCTTCAGCATACCACCCAGAATCCCAGGGGCCATAGAGAGGTTCCACCAAACATTGAAACAATGACAAAAACATACTTTTTTTTTTAATTTGAGAGGGATTGGGATGAGGGAGTTCATCTCCTGTTATTTGCTACCAGGGAGGCTGTACAAGAGTCATTAGGATTCAGTCCATTTGAGTTGATGTTTGGTCACAAAGTAAGGGGGCCACTGAAACTACTGAAAGAAAAGTGGTTGTGCGAACATCATGATGTGAATTTGCTAGGCTTTGTGTCTCAATTTAGACACAGGATCCAAAGAGCCACAGAAATCGCCAAATACAATCTCAAACAGACCCAGGCAAAAATGAAGACATGGTATGACAAAGATGCCAAAACCAGAGTATTCAAACCGGATTGGCATTTTTTCAAGTATTCTGGATCATATGAGATTGAAAACAAAGTGGGAGACCTTGACTATGGGATCAAAACACCAGGTAGACGTAAGCGTGGACAATTATGCCACATAAATATGCTCAAAGTGTATAAAGAAATAGATGACACCAAAAAAACCTGTGTGTGTAATGTCTACCAGTGTTAGTGATGAGGGTGCAAGTTATGACATCGCAGAAACCGTAGCTGATCCAGACGGCGCTGTAAACAAAGAAAATGATTATGGTGTCAAGTTGCAAAATTCTGACATACTAGCCAATTTAGACACTAAACTAGGTACCTCCCAGAAAGTCAACAAGGTGAATTGAAAGAATTAATCCACAAGTGGGAAAATATATTTCCTGATGTACTCAGTGAGACAAATGTCATAAACCATGACATTGATGTAGGCAATTAAGAACCGATAAAGCAACATCTTTATAGGGTGAATCCAATCAAACTGAAACATATCAGAAGCGAGGTGACATATATGTTAGACAATGATATAGTTAAGCTGAGCAATAGTGAATGGAGCTCCCCATGTATTCGGGTTCCCAAACCTGATGGTTTATTTCACTTTGTCACAGATTTTCAGAAAGTCAACCTCTATTCCAAAACCGACTCATTTCCGATTCCAGGGATTTATAATTGCATAGATAGTTGGAAATGACAAATTTGTTAGCAAATTTTATTTGTTAAAGGGGTATTGGCAAGTTCCCCTCACTGACTGTGCCAAAGAAATTTCAGCCTTTTGTACGCCCGACGGCCTGTACCAATACAAAAGAATGTCATTTGGTCTCAAAATTCTGCCGCAGCATTCCAAAGATTAGTGAACAGAGTAGTCGCAGACATAAAAAATTATGCACTTGTGCACAATGCTCATTTGTTTGTGTGTCTAAAGGGTATGTCTGACTTTGTCGTCCACGAGACGTCGTAACAAGAGCAACTACTATGCCCAGGCCTATACAAGCATGATTGTGAAATAGGCACCTCAGGTTTGAATCTTTCAATAAGTACAAGTATATGGAATATCTTAAGCTTTATACCAAAACACCAAATCACTCTCGGTTGGGCTCACAGAACAATTATTACAATGCGACACCACAAAATTCAAATTTGGGCGGAGTTGGAGGCGGAGTCTGTTTGCATTCTAAAGGAATCCTGCGAGAGTTTAATTCTTTAATTTGTTTTACATTACTTACCTAACATAAAGATGACTGTAGATGGGGCTAAAGCTGCTATTAAATAATTGATTAGCCCAAACACATATGCAATTTGCAAGATCCAGAAGCTCTCTAAGCACATAGAAAACAGTCTGCTCCCTAATAACATACCTAATGAAAACAAACAAAAGGTTAGAATACAACATCAAGCTGTGGCGTGCGCAGGATCTTTTGAGATCTTCTTCTTTTCGTGTTCAAACACAGTGGTTCTCAAATATGTTCCAGCCAGAGATGGGTGCAACGTCTGGCTGCTTCACTGAATTCCGCAAGGTCCTTGTCTGTGCATTGTTGCTCCAGCAGTGGGCAAATCGGCCAGTTCTGGTTCTCAATCTGTTGAGGCGTCGCCATTCAGCCCATGAGGAGTCAGCTCAGGTTCAATACCAATAGATGTTACTTGGTTGATGGCAAGTCTTTCTTTCCACAAGTCGACTCTCTTAAGGGGGTGGTCTAGGTTTTTTGCCCCGATTTCGAATGCAATTTTCTTGACTTTACCAATGGATTACATATGTATGTCGTATATCGTATTGCAGCCCATGTTGAAAAGCTTTGAAAATGGGAATTATTTTGATCTTGTTGCCATGGGTACTGAATAGGGCCTCTGATTGGCTAAACACGGGAACAAATGTAACTGCTTAACGGTAACTTGCATTTACACCATACTTAGGATGAATGTGCATGGTATAGTGCGCAGAAAGCCATGAAGCCGGATTTTTGATATGGTTGCCATGGCAACCAGGAGCTGACCAATCAGGAAACTTTATGCCATAATTCTAAATTGAAGCCCAAATTAAAAAATCCGTTTTTGAGTTACGTTCGTTCCCGTTTCATAAAATTCATTTTCACCATTGAGATATTGAGCGAAATGTATTCGAAAATAATAAAAATTGCAAAAACTATTAATTTGGCACAAATCTTGGAACTAATTGTTCATATATTTTAAAATATAAATTATTACATTTTTAGTGCATTTTGGTGCAAATAGGGAATAATCTAATGGGTTAAACTATTTTTTTTAATAATTGTCTTAAATATTACTGGGTGAGTGATAATAAGAAATAAGAAATGCTGTCGAGCTGAAAATTTCGAGTTGGTTTGAGGCATAATTAATTTATTTAATGTTTTGATAAATTAAAGGTGCTTGTTCCGATTTTTGTATATCGTGTTCTCTACTCTATATGAGAGCCTGACACTTTTACACAATGACCATCAAGTACCGTGGGAAACAAACTTGCGGTTTTGATGCTAGACGCGACAATGCGTAGTGCAACGCCCTATTCACTATTGTGCTAATAGTTATGGTTAACCATTAAAACGGTAGTTTTTAATCTGTATGAGAAAGAAATGGATTTGAAAGCTGAAATTTCAGGACGACAATGAGAAAAATACGGTCTTTCATCTGTTATCAAAATTTATACTACTTTCGGGTAAATCAGGGGGTCCTAAAGACGATTGGAACAAGCACCTTTAATTTTGAAAAAGCTTGTAATATGTGATCATAATAATTAAAAATTATATAAGTTTTCCGTTGATGTTGGACGGAGGCATCCTGTGATAAGCCGGCAGGAGGCATTTAAGGCTGAATCAAGCTTCTTAGCATGGGTTGATCTTTTCCATACAAGGCAAGCATACTCTTCACATGAGTAGCACAGGGCAAGTGCCGTCGATCTTAGGGTATGTAGGCGAGCACCCCGTCTTGTGCCAGTAAGTTTGCTCAAGATGTTATTGCGTGAACATACTTTACTCTTCGTCATCTTCGTCTTTTGAGATGGAGGGGAGGATAAACGTTTAAAGTGCTGATCTTTCTCCCGACTGGTAAACCAAACTGGGGGAGGAGGGTGTCTCCGGTCCCCATTTTGTGCACGCCACTGACATGAAGTTTAATTTCAAGTCCAATATTAAATTATGGACAGAACCGCTGATACGGATGGACGGGTGTAAATAATCTGAGTGTCCAAGCTTCACCGTTAACATAAACCATGCCCTTGTAGAAGAGGCTATATTGGGTAGAGTGCTGAAACAAACGATGCGTACAGCACACTGTGGAACTGTGCTTTAATTTTTATACCACTATCCTTTGCGGATAAAATACTACCAACCTGACGATCACCGCTAAAAAGTGTGCGTTATTTTTCTTGTTAGATCTAGGGGGAAATTTCCCCCTAAAAATAAGGCAGGGTCCGCTCCGTAATTTTTGAAAAGTTCAACAAAATGCAGTTAAGGGACGTAAGGGATATACAGTCTTTCCCAAAAATGTTAACAATCGGACAGGGGCATTTTGTTAAAAAATAAAGGACACACGGACCTTCGTTTGATATATAATCCGACATGTAGAACAAAACACATGTTTCGTCAAAAAGGAAAGTTGAAAAATCGGATTGGGCCGATTTGCATTGGTTACATTTGTAAGATTGCGGGTAACCTGATTTTGTAACATACTCAAATTGGAAGTTATCGATTGACTACTGAACCTGCTGAAGGCATTGACAACTTCATTATGGTCAATAAAATGTGAACATTGTATTGTCTTTGTGGTGGAAATTTGAAGGAAATACTAAAATGAGAATTATTATCTCTTGTTCCTACGAAGCCCCCTTTATCACCAAATGCGTATAGGCCTACAAGACTTTAGCCACTTAAGTGTTAATATTATTGATATTTTACTATCCGTGTCGTGAAATACAGTGTCCGTGTGACTGTGTGTCCCACGGCCCATCTATATATTGTGTTCTCCATTGAGTACTCTTCGCATAATTTGTTCAGCACACTACCCAAATAGCTTCGTCTACGTGGTCACGGTCTCCCGTACAAGTTGACACTCTCATGGGGGACACTCAGTTTCTTTCCACCGGCACAATTGCAATATCATAACATACAAAACACCAAACATACTAAAATAGGCACTCTGTGCTCCAACCACTCGAGGAGTTTTGGACTTGTTAATGGAACCATGCCTATGTATCTAGCATAAAAGACAACGATTTAGTCAAATAAATCAAATTTAGAGCAAAATAGCCCCTTGACAAAGAGGCCAGAAATAGTTCATTATTTCATTGTGAAATCAGCAAATCAGTGGAGTGATTATGATATATCACTAAGTGATATCTTACTCGATATCACTGTTGACTGGTGTGATGCTGTATGCACCTATTCAAGAAATATAAAATATCACTCTATTGATGTCATAACTATTGCTTGATGCTTTTTGGCTCTATTATGGAAAGGAATTGTCCATCAGCTTTTTTGTCTATTTTCCCAACTTGTTACATTTTGTGTTAGATACAACGTATGCCAAATATTTCGGATCAATACGTAACCTATTTTCATGGTTCAATTATTTTTGAATTATGATATTGCAAAGGCATGATCAATATGATCAATTTCTGTGGAAGATAACAAAGTATAGTCGTTCAAAATGTCTCATTGAATTACATACTTTTTTGTTATTTTTTCACTATTTATTTTTTTCTTAGTATACATTACAGCAAAAAATACCTACCAAGACAACCAGATGCAAGGAAAACAGATGTGAAAATCCCTGCTGTAACCGAAGACCAACAGAACGGAGGTCCGAGCCCATAAATGACAAATATCTGAGTAGCTCCTTGAGAAAGTTGGATGATATCAGTAATGAAGTAAATCAGCAAAAATAATAATAACCGATTTCGTCTCTTTAGAGTATTGTTCTTGAAGAGGTCATAATTATCGAGGAGTAGTTTCTTGAAATGAATGTTGTCTTTTGCTGAAGATCCGAGTTTCAGTTTTAGAGATTCTCGGAGAAAGCTCGGAATGATGATGTAAAGAACAGCGGAAAGTATAAATCCCAATGATAACCAAACAGTCGGAATAAATCCGTAAAGTTCAATCATAAATCCAACAGGCAGTTGAATTAAACTCATTGATGCAAGAGATACTCCGTGTACTATGGCAATTCGGAAAAGTCTGGATTTACCGCTGGTGATATCGGATATATATGCGTAACATCCAGCCATAAAGAACGTATATCCGCCACCTAATCCTGCAATGACATTTGTACAGACGTATACGAGTAAAGGAAGTTCTAAGTAGAGCACAATGAGTTGGAAAACTGTGGTACCCAAGACGCCTAAAACGGGAATTAGCACATGGATCCTGCGTCCAACTCGGTCACCTAAGGCTCCGTAAAAAGGAGATGCAAACAACGCAGGGAAGTACAAAAGTGCCGTGGCTATCATGACCCAATTAGCCGTTGCAGCTGCTATCTCTTGCTGTATCTCGTAATCCGGATTCGTACTGTTTTGATTGTTGCAGGTGGCGTTACCTGAATCGTCCTTCACCAAGGTGACATTGCGCTCCTCTGCCAATCTGGATTCAATATATTGAGGCATGACGGTGAGAAGTAGAGGGCTGAAAGAGGCACTGTAGCAAAGGATAGCGGGTTCTACCGTGATCCATCTCGATGATGAGGAAGTCGACAATGATCCAAGCAAAGTACTTTCTAGTGATAATGAAAATGAAATGAAAAGACTTATTATCTTAACACTGGTTCTTACATATTTTTTTACATAAATCGAGATTTAATTTAACGTTTTGAACAATAAGAAAAGAGTGCCTGATAATTTGTCTCAGAATACGACCCAAAATCTTGAATTAAAGGAATAATTGCGAACAAAAATTTCGAAATATCGCCGATTTGTGATGATTTTTTCTTTACCCTAGACAAAATAATGACTAAAGGACGACTAAATGCACTTCCTGTCAACGCACAGACGAGGATCATATTTATTAAATTCAAGCGCAATTGTAAATCAGGGGGTTCAGCCATAATTATTCAAATGAAAAATAACATGGGAAAAGCAAGCAGATGTGATTACTCTGTTCAACTCCACCTGCGAATACCTGTGGAGCGAAAGTTTAAAGCCAAAAATGCATGCCGCGGTCTTATAAAATCAATTAAAAGCAAAAGTGCAAAATTGCCAAACAACCTAGCATGGATGTGAAATACTCAAAGCAATTCCTGTTGGTGACTACCTGAGAAAAGGTTGTTCGTTAGAATGAGCAAAATTTGCCAAACAACCTAGCTTGGACGCGAAATACTCAAAGCAAACCCTATCGGCGACTACCTAAGGGGTAAGTCGTTCGTAGTTAAATTTAGGCTTCAAAACAAGCAAGATGGCTGAAACCTTGCAACAAATAGAATGTGAAAATAAAACAGCTCCAAGGTGACTACCCAAAGCCGATCGCCTATCAAGTGAATACCTGAAAGATGTTACAATCTTGAGTATGTTAGTACAGATACATGTGCAATATAAGTGACTAATGACAAAGACTGCCTACATGTTCAAATAAATTTCACATTAATTTTAAGAACATGGTTCATTAGATTTTGGACCACCACCTGGTGTGCAAAACTTTTTCAAATTAAAAACACACACAATAAAACACCCAAATTGGTAAGTGACAAAAATTTAATAAATTTGGTAAGGAAAATAATAATATATGGATGAATTCAATTTCAAGAAATGCTGATGTAAACCTGAAGCACAATAACAAATTGATACTAGAATAAACTGTAATAAAAGCTTAAACGCTTCAGAACTTTACTAATTGTAAAGGAGCATAACTGAAAAATCCAAACAGAATTTTATACGTATGATTATGACTTCCAAAAGAAAGTTAAATATTAAACTAAATGAATATTGAAATTAATATCAATTCAATAGACAAAAACTCCCCAATGCCGTTATGAAAGAGCAAAACACTGGGAGTGGAGGGAGGGAAAAATTGCAATATGATCCTCTCTGTTAGGTGTCGAGAACAACGCCGGCTGGCATTGGCCGACCGCCCGACACAAAACGCAGTAACGGCGAAGGCCATTGGTTGAGAAAGCACGGTTGTTAACTTAAATAATGCGAGATGAACATGCCAACGGAATATACTATTATTTTGCAGGGGGTAAATTGGTTTTCTCCCGACAAGCGGAATAAAACTTAATCTCCAAAATTAACAAATATCCAGCCATTGTTTTTGTGTTTGTTTTGTCTTATTTAGCATCAAATGGTACAAGATACAGTAAAAGGAATACTGAAATTTTGATTGTGTCTAATATGATAGATATGACGCAAAATATATCTAATCACTGTGACTTACAATGCCCTTAAACACAAAATATATTTACATATATTTACATAGACAAATAATAAGTCACATGTAACAAGTAAAATGCTATAATTTCACTTTTTTACAAATTTTCGGACTTTTATGAAGAATGTTTACTAATAGTTTACAATGCCTTACCTTCAGAATGTAAAGCTGACATTTTTGCTGTATAAATATGAAAGAAAAAGTATTATAAGTTATCTTAAACAATCGCTATCTCCACAATAAGACACCATCAAGAAAATAATACAAAATACAGTCACCCCATTCAGTTGGTTTTTGGGAGTTTCTTCAAAATTTTCAGACACGTCCATGTATAGTTATCTTTAGACAAGTTTATGTTCTGTCTTACAAGACTCGCTCTTTTGCACTTGAAAGAGATATACATATTTTATATACATATAAACTTTATTATTTATTTTTGTATTTATTATGCTATCCCCTACGTTATGGCGAAATTGGCTTTTGTTATTAACTCAGAACGCTCTTAGGACGAACTTTCATTTCCCCTAACGTATCCCTTTGCATTGTGATGTATTCCGTTTAGGATAACAAAGGATATGAATATTAATTCATGCAAATGAAGTATAATTCCCTAGAATAACAAAGGATATGAATATTAATTAATTTATATAAGAAAAAACTCACGATAACCTAATGAATAATTAACATTTCCCCCATTCCACTGTTAGAGTTATAATGCTATCACCTACGTTAGGGCGAAATTGGCTTTTGTTATTCACTCAGAACCCTCTTAGGGTGAAATGTCATTTACCCCTTCCGTATCCCTTTGTATTGCGGTTATTCCGTTTTGGATAACAAAGGATATGAATATTAATTCATGCAAATGAAGGATAACCCCCTAGAATAACAAAGGATATGAATATTAATTAAACTAAGAAAAGAACTCACGATAACCTAATGAATAATTAAAATTTCCCCCTATTCCACTGTTAGAGTTATTATTAATATTACTATTATTATGCCAAAACATAATAGCATGTTGTTTACATGAAATATGAGCCAAAACAATCACCATAAACACATAAGCCGGTATTCACAAAAGCGGGTTAACTTTAATCCAGGGTTAAACAGAGTTTAACCCACGATCATGGGTTAAATTCATGTTATCCTCTATGGGATATTTAACCAGGGTTAAAATTAACACTGGGTTAAAGTTAACCCGCTTTTGTGAATACCGGTAATACATTCTTAACAAGGTTTGTTTATTTGCCGATTAGCGACTGGTCTTTTCTGATTGGCATTGAAGATAACTGCACACTACTGAATTGCGCATTTCTCATTTGGGGCGTAGCCCAGGGTCTAAATTCTGATTGTCTCCCAGTTCTATTGGTGTCCTGCCCAAAGTGGCGTCACAAGTCACATCGTCTATAGATGATGTGACATCGGTGTTTACAAAACAGTATAGCACGACTGGTCTAACTAAATATTATGAGGTGCGATGAAAAATACATTCAATAGCCAACTGAACTCATACTATTGAGCGCGAATTAAACACATTCAGCCCTGCACTACATAGTGTCTGGTGTTCGTTTCCCGACCACGTCACATAACCTGCTAACCAAAGAAAAATAATCATCCATCATTGGTTGGTAGCGTCCTACACATATCGTAAAACAGATAAACGCGGTCACAAAACCTAGTTTTTTCGTGAAGTGATTTTGTCGGGAAACCTAAATATATCACCAAAAAACTATGTTTACCAACTGAATAACCTTAAGGCCCACAAAAAAAATTGTTTTTGATTTTCCTCATCCGAACCGACCTAATTTTTGGAAATCAGGAAAAAGGTTTTTTTTTTTCTTTTTACTGTGCAAGAATACCGTCCCTAATTTTGAAAAATTCCCTAAAAGTTTTTTTTTCAATTTTAAAACTTCTGAAATGTAAAAAAGATGATGTTTAAAACAGTTTCTTAGCATGTTTTAGTTGGGTTTTCAAATGTACAAAGATGTTTTTGAGTAAGAATCAACTTTGATTTTTAGTGTTTAATATTAACTTATTAAAATACAACCAAACATGTGGTTCCATACATGTTTGCTATTGACATTAAAAAAAAAAAAAAAAAAGTTTTTTCCGCCTGAGGACCCCAATCGTCTAAAAAGTCGATCTATGGGACAATCAAACAATTTTTTTGGCCTAAATCAACTGATTAACTTAGTTTTTCAAGTGAAAAACTCTTTTTTTTTGCGAAAACAAAAAAAAAATCCTATAATTAATCGCATTTGCTAAACTACGTTTATTCTTGTAAACTTGGTTTTTGCAAAAAAAATCGTCTATGTTATTGAAAACCATGGCCGTGTGTACTTGATCTGCATCAACATTTAGTACTTGCACAGTATTTGGGGGTTGTCATAGATCAAAACCACAGGCCTTTAATAAATAACTACATCATGTAATCCCTTCTTTCCAGCCTACTGACTTGGCCACCGGACTTTGGGACGGCGGTGGAGAAGGTTTGGGCGCTTTGGTCTGGAAACCTTCCCTCTGCAGTTGCAGTAACTGTCATGGCAATGTTTGGATGTTTTCTTTTCTTCAGCTATAATATGAGAAGCCCATTGCAATATTTGTTGGTGAGATCAGGAACAGTGATGCGATGGTGGGGGTGCCAGTCACTGGACCGACTTTATCTTAATACAGTTCCTTAGAATGAAACCATAGTTTATTTGGGCTTGCAAAGCTGCAGTCCGAAGAGAAGCAAGCTCCATTCAAGGCATGACTGGTAAGGAAACCTAGCTGGTTGGACGCTGCCTCTGTCTGGAGTCTTCCACGGGAGGGGGGGGGGGGGGGGGGGGGGGGGTATGTTCGTGCACTATACATCCCAACTACCAAACTAATCAGGCGGTTTGAAGGTCAATAATGTTTCGTTACTGAAGGTTGGGATATTTAGAGGTTGCGAAACATACGTTGACAATGGCGACAATATCCGACTAAAATGAACCCTTGGCCATATCAGTTACCATTTAATCTACCGAAACACGACAGCGAAAAAGGGGGGCAGAGAAAGTAGACGGGAAGAGGGGGGAGAAGAGGGAAGAGAGGAGGGGGGGAGGAAGGGGAGAAGGGAGTCGGGGAGGGATAGAGAGGAGGGAAGGTAAGGGGAATGTGGAGGAGGGTTTCTTTTTCACCTAGAAATGCTTTCAGGAAAACGTTATTTGAGAAAACTTTTCTCATCCAACACAAGATGTTGGATATGAAGAACATTTGAGAAAAAGCACTTGACATTTGAATATTTTAGGGATTTTAGTTTCAAATTTGCCGTTGCTTCATCTACTTCCGTCAGGAGACAAAAGAGATTGTTTGCATGGCGAAGAGACTAGTTGCGTAGTGGATGTTTTGTTCAGAGATGGACTAGTATATTAAGCTCGTCCACATTGCCTAACCCATTGCCGAGCCCGAGCCGGTAGCTGCAATTTTGTATTTGAAGCAAGGCTGCTAGGCTTGGCATATGAACTGATGATTTGATGATCACGTATGTAGATGTCGTGATTGTAAACATAGGCTGTTACACTATTAGGTCAAAGTAGTACCATATACCCATGATACATGATGTTGTTGTCAAAAATGTCCTATAGGCTCACACATACGTACTGGGGCTGATCTACACGAGCGGACTCAAGTGTTGGCCAGGGCTTGCGTGTATTAAATACATAGGAGTAGCGTGTTATGCACACTGCACAGCCCACAGCGTATACTCGTTCGGTCTTGAGTTATTGAGGGTGGTCACGTATACGTATGACGTGACTCGCATTCGCTTTAGCATTTCGATTGTGCTGCCTTTATTCACGTGTGTGTTGACATGGAAAGGCCCCAGCGCGTGCGTTTCTAGGGTGCAAAAACTAACGCGCACAGTGACAGTCACCCTCAAAACTGAGATCAAATATAGGGAGTGCGGATTGGAAAACACGATTCTATCGCGGTGTCTATTGCATCACACAGTGTCACGCATAATATAACACGCGATTACATTACGCACTGACGTGCACGCACTTACGCGATGGATTTGATATTTCGCAACAATCAAATGCCGTAATGGTTGAATGTGCATCGTGCAGAACAGTCCAACGCACACGTTTCACAAACATCTGGATCTTGGAAGTACCACATACATTGATGCGGATCTGTGCCCAGAAAAAGTGTGTAGAAGCGCCGCCGCTTTATTGTGTTGGGTTTTCAAGGGGGACTCTACATTTCCTTTGTGAACCTGACATCTGGTTGTCTGGAAACATTCCGCTCATGGTTTCTTCTAAGCCTGTATGACACGATTTTGGCGCAATCCGGTTTTGCCAGATTTACGCGTGACTGCGGGCTTGACGCACTACAAAGTGGAGTTTAGAACAGCAAGACTCGTCCGGACTTCAATTGGCTAAGTCCGATTCACTCAGATTTGGACTCATCTCGGACTGGATCGGACTCGGTCCATGACTCGAACCTCGGGGCCCCATGCCATGGACTCGGATTGGGATGAATTTAGTATCTGCCACCACTTAAAATTCGGCCCTTTAACAAACATGCGGTTTATTCCTTTAACATACGTTGCCGAATCGATGCCCTGTTGGGCAGAATACTAAATTCCTTTCCCCTCGGATTCGCCGCAGCCTCAGACTGCTGGACTCTGACTCCAGTGGACTCTGACATTCATCAACAAAACTACCAACAGACACACTCTATCTCCAAATACTGCAATACTAGTAGTTTGAATGATCACCAGATAGCATGATTTGTTTAGCATGCCCAAATCTTTCTAAATATTATATCATAAATATGCTGACAAACTTCAGATGAACATGATATTAAAAATGTCCAAATGCACCATCCTCCCACTAAAAAAAAAAAAAATTTGTGAAATGCTCCAATCAAAAAGTTTAGATAAATTGGAACTTGACTAATGCTGTATGTATTGTTTACTTACAATCAATGCACGACAAAGCATGAAGCAGGGCGGTTACAAACGCCAGAGATGCGGAAAAGCTTGTGAAGATCGTACTCGCGTGGAGGTTTTAATAGCTGATTGAAGAGCCTCGCGCTCTCCGCTTTTAGCGCTTAATTGATTGAAATGCGCATGCGCATAAACAAAATGGTGGTTGCTGTCTGAAAGGTGTTCGCTGTGACGCGATTGCTGAACGATTATGACTTCACCCCCTGAAACTACTTGTTGTTTTTTTGACCACAATGTATAGGTATCGTAGAGGAGCCATTCTTGATACAGATTCCCAGTGCCTTCTTGATTTCTTATTTTTCACCTCAAGGAATTTGAAGCAAGTTTTCTCAGAGGTAGTTTTGGTGATGTCCTCTGAACCACACTTCTACTGGGAAGTAATTTCAGCTCCCCATACACTCTCGTGCTTCTATTGATAAGTCTCCTTCTATTTGCACTTTCTTTCGGTGTGCTTGTGCCATATTCTCTCTCTGTCTGCCGTCACTTGTATCTTAGTACTGAGCCAGATCATAACAACGCCGTCTTTCCTTACAGGAGAATAGAATAGAACGTCTGGTCTCTGTGACGTGGTGACTACTTCTGGCGGGAATAAGGTGGGGGGCATTTGTCATTCATTCTCCCACAACACAACCGTCATCCAGTCTTCACTGCTCTGGATAGGTAACATTGCCATAGTGGAGTGCCCCCTTGTCTGGCTTGAGGCTATTGTCATTTTGATGTGCTCGTCAAAACCAGGTTATAATTGGGAATTAACAAAGGACCAGTTTTTTTTTTTCGAAACACTTTGTTTATCACCGATGAACTAATTTTAATCACTTGAAAAACGTAGTTTGGAAATACTTAATTCAGTCAATAAACATGTTGGGTTTATCCCTTCGAAACTAGCTTTTTTCACTTGAAAAATTGAGTTTATCGAATTAACTAACTTTTCCATCCTGGCTTGGCCAAAAATACACTTCTCTATCTCGCACGCCAACTAAAAACACCCGTATGATGCACTTAACGGCTTACCGTTTTGTTAAATATTTTTTTTTCCGTCCTGTTCGGTGTAAAGTATGTATTGATTGTCCGGCGTACTCACAGTCAAGCTACAGCGGTAAAGAATATGGCACTCATCCAGGTTGACGACTCTTCACTTCACACGACGCAACATTAGTTTCACGCTTTATTTCCGTTAATCGTTCTATGGATCCCGGACTATGGTTCCCGCCGTACTATAGTGCTGTCACATGCCCAAACACCGGAACTGTTGAATGCTTATGAATCGATACGATTACCATGCAGTATTGAAACGATCTTTCCTAACAGTTGAAGGCCCTGGGTCCATCATGAAAATAATGGATTTTTCAATGAAAATAATGAAGCTTATTCAAATATATGCAACCGGTTAAATTGGGGTAAGGAGGAAACATGCGCCCGATTCTTTAGTCTTTTATGCACGATGAACACATGCTGATACCACGCTGGACCGGTTATTCTGCATATGAATTGCTGCTGACTTCCCATTAGCCAGTTTAGTTACGCGCCCCTGACTTAGTTTTGGTTTCTTAACCGTTTTCTTCTTCTTCTGACAATGTCTTTCTTCTTTCACAATGCTTTATCTCCGATTGAAAAAACCAAAATCGCTCAGAAGCATGCAATTGGGTGGACTATAGCTACGAAGTAATGGATATTTGATTGGAAATGGTGGTTGTCAGATATGGGTACGGCGTACTCATAAAACATAATCCCTCTATATGCCGTATTCAATATGACGTTTGCCACCAGACATTTGGTTGAAATATGCATACATCCAGAGTACAATACCTTAAGCGGTCAATCGATCCATGGTTAGCAGGCGATTGCACCTGGATCATTGACAGGCAGGTGAATGTTTGTGTACTGGAATGCGTCTATCTTTCCCCACCACATTGCGTGCTATTGAATACGGTCTCTTTAGCGACTGGGTACTTGCATAGCATTTTGGTATATATTTTTAGTTGATCTGTGACCTTTAGAGTATCTAGACGTTATAGTCATAGAAGCCACTTGATCTAGTTCAAGAAGTTCAAGTTCATTTATTTGCATTATTCACTGATATCTATGGCTACAACACACAGCAATAGGTATAAAGCTAATATATCGCAGGGTACTTTAGTCACAGTCCGTACGCAGATTTATTTTGGGGGGTGCTGGAACTCGAAAAAGTGGACCTTTTCGAAAAAGGACTTTTTTTTTGGGAAAAGTGGAACTTTTTGGGAAAGGTGGACCTAACCCCATAACCCCTTTGAAATGTTCTTTTTTCGCACTTTTTTGAACATCTTGTCACCGAAAGTGGACTTTCTTGTCAAATTTTCTCACATTTTGGCACGCCCGCCCCCCCCCCCCGCCCCCCCCCCGTCACTGGCCTGACTGTAGTGCAAGAGTGGCGCTTCCGGTAAAATTGTGAATTTTGGGACATAAGTACTTTAAGGCATGATCATCCTAAAATGATGGAAGCTCTTGCCAACCCCCCCTTAATGGACCCGCACTTGGTTCCGGGTATACAGGGGTCAAAATTTTAAAATGTTCCGATTGTGTTGAAAAGTAACACCTTGATGTTTGTCTGTTACAAGGATTCAAAAAGGTATGGGATTCCAACTATCTATGGCTTATAGTTTTGGAACATTTTAAATTTTTACCATGTGTAACCCTTGAACTCCGAGCTGGGGGAGGGGCATGAAAGGGGCGGTGTCCGCCAGTGTTTCCATCAATTTTTGTGATTATCAATGCATAAGTACTTGGGTACCAAAATCAGCAATTTTGTAACCCATCTTTGCACACTCACATGGAGAATATGTGCCCAGGGAGGGCGCTTTTGCAAGCATTATGGGAGCCACGTTTTTAAATTTCTGCTGGGAAGTTGCTCTAAAAATATTTACACCCAATAATGGGGTGTTGATCCACCAACGTGGCGATATCGATTGGCAGCACCAACAACCGCAGTCTTGGCGCGGTATTAATTACCGTTCCCGGACCTTACAATGACGTTTGGAAAAACGGATTTTAACACCGATAGTGCTGGAGACTTCTCTAATGTTCTAAATTGTTATTAAAGCAATATTAGCACATTATTTTTTGAAGGTCGCCCCCCAATTTTTCAAAAATTTGGGAGATTTTTACATTACACGGTTCATTGTACCTGGCTAAGTAAACTATCACCTTTGATGGGTTAGCTCGAAAATGTCTAATTTGTCACAACGATGGAATTTTGTCACTAGATAATTATTATCGACGCGGGGATCCCCGATAATAATTCAACGCTGCTGGAAACGCCCTCCAATGTGAATAGCCGGGAAATAGGCCATGTACGTGTCACTCTCATCCATTAGCTTTTTTTAATAGTTCGGGGCAGTCAAGTTAGAGGTGCTTTTCTAATTACAAAAATTGCTATTTTGTGATAAATAACGCATTTTTTAGCATTCCTCGGTCGCAGGTAATTGCCTAGCCAATTACCCCAACGTAACTGTGCAAAAATAAATCAAATATTTGTGAAAATTGGGGCGCTCTTTCAAAAAAAATGTTCATTGCTTTTAACAATCGTGATGGGGAGGTGGACGATTGACATCGTGCGCCCTGTCCATCGCTATCAGTAAGGAATACGGTTACACAAGCCGCTGTATCATCCTCCACCAGATTCTAGCCGGGGGTAGCCACCCTGGCAACCAGATTCCACATTCAAACTGGTAATCCCAGCCCAACATTCACTTTACAACACTTCAAGAACTGGTGATCCAGCACGATATTTATTTGTAGATTTTGAAGGGGGTACAGAACTCTTTGCCGATTGGAGGAGAGAGAGAGAGGTGGGTGGTGTGTGTGTTTTTTTTTTTTTTTTTTTTTTTTAAAAATTTGAAAATTCTCACAAGTTATTCGAGGTCTGGATCTCAAAGTATTATCTTATGGTTGAGCTCTCGTGTCATTCATTGGGCTTGTTGCACTTTTTGATCCAGTTTTCGAGGCACTACCTATAGGGGCGCCAGTTGTTTTTTGGCCCACGGGCCCCGAGCATGCTGCTACGACACTGAACACAGTCTCATAGTTAGCATTGAAAAACAGCGTTATCCGACCTATTCATGTTTATGGTAAAAAAGGATCACTTGTAACTAACTCCCCATTCGATTCCCATAGATACGTTGACAGGTGGTACATTTGTGCTAACAGTACCGTCACCTGATTATACCGAAATCCGACGGCGACTATTCTTGCCCCTACGACTCACGTGGGCGGCGCACACACCATCCGCCATGACTGGGGGCAATCTTTTGGCATTTCTCGTTAAACACCGCGTTTACGTACGGAGTACGTTGTACGTGTTTACCAAGGAGACAATGAAGCTATAATTTTGATCATTCTGAAACGGCAAAAATCAACACGATTTCACTGTTATCCATTTGATATCATCATGGGCGGCTCGGGAAAAAATGTAAATTCTTGGCTGCACAAATAGCGGGGATAAAAATTTACAAAAATTGAAACGAAGCTGCGTGTAAAATTTCACTCTCCAATGACACATGAGAATGTGAATGTCTGCAGCCGTAACCATAATGCAATCGGCTCCCAAACATGCCAAATTGAAAAACCACCGAATCTGCCAAGCTTCTTAATGAATGGAATGAACTTATTTTATTTTTTATTATTTTCATTTAATTTGGGGGCTTTAAATACGATTGTTTGTTTTCACAAAGTTCCATTTAAAACATGGTTAATTTAGTTCCCCATGTCACGATCACGTACATCACTCCATGTACAGTAAAAACCAAAAAGCGTCCTTCTAAAACAATCAAAACAACCGCATCGTAAGATGTCACTTTTTCATTTCAGCAAATACGTCGGTCTTTGGGCACTATTTCAATTTTTTCACGTACAACGTGAATATATCAAACATTCTGTTGTGTACTGTTATTTTTGTCTGGATTTTTTGTGAACATTTTAAAACGAAAAATGATTTTTCTCACGCGCTGTCTGTTATTACCAATTTTGAACACGTATTCTAACCATAAGCGTTCATTTCTCATTCACGCAAAGTGGGGGGCCAGTAGATAAACCTTCAATTTTTTACAACAACAGTAAGCACTTGCCCTGGAATTCCACTTTAGGCCAGTCCCTGACATCACCCTTCGTTCCTTAAATCCATATAAATAACGGTGGAAAAATTGTTAATTTCGAACAAGGTGGGTTGTAAATTCTTATTTCGTTCGTTAAGCTTATTATTTCGTTCGTTAAGCGGCGTGTGTGTACTGTGTGTTTGGGTGGCCAGGATTCCCCCCAGTAATGGCGGCGAAGTAGAGGGTGTCCTTTCGAGGCATCCCCGTCGGATTCGTGTATTGAACCCGTGTCAATGCTTTTGTTGAGTTTCCCTCAGCTGTTATTGTCATGTGATCTTTGACTCAATTTTGATTCACACAAAAGGTCAACACTGTGTAGAAAATTAATGGAAGTGACAATGTTTGGGTGTTGAAAGGTGTAAACAACTCGGTAATTTTTTGTATGAGCTGGCAAAGATATGAATTGTGCAAAAAAGGTTTTCTCAATATTTGGATAACCCCATAAATGATAAACCATGGTTTGATATGAGGATGTAAAGTGCATAGCTGAAAGGAGCATTCCTTAAATATTGTTTTCGTCCTAGTAATACACCCCTTATCTCGATCATATTATTTAAAAAGCGAATTTCAAGTCAATCTGTAAGCGCAAAATAGGATGTTTTTATGAGGAAATCAGGCATCTATGTTCGTGAAGCAATATTTGTGGAAATTCTGTCTAAAATAAAACCAAGAATTCCACGGGCATTTGATTAGCACGGATGATTGGTTTAAATACTTTAACTCATTATTTAGCACAATCGTACTTATAATCAAGATTGTGGCTATTATTATTCTAAGCCAATGTTTGATAGTAGTGGCTTGTGATAGTTCTAATCACAGAAGAGAAGTTAGTATTCTATTCTATTTCACACCTTCCAATGGTAAAGAAAAGTCCTGGCATAAGATGTAATTCCAGCGAAATGTTTCAAAGCAAGGGGGTGAAACGCATTCCAACCCAGTCGGTCCGTTGTCCGTGCTTGTCGCTGACATTTTGAATATTGCATTGCACTGCAAAGCGGAATAATCTCATTGGGGTGCTTGGGTGTATACACACATAATGTTAAATCGATACAAACAATCCGCCAAAATATCAGTTTTGGATGTGGTGCTTTGGTGGTTAAATTTTGTCCTACCCATGGCCACACAACGAATGAAATGACCACATCAAACAGATCGATTCTCTGATTTAACTAAACCCCGCCTCAATGTATTCATCTTTTCACCTAAGCGCGCATTGCATTATGAGAAAAAAGAGTATCTGAGCAGCAATGATCCAGGTACACATTATTACATTACACATTACAACACCCTGGCCCCTCTAACACATACATTACTTTGTATCACTAAGACCGATTTGTATCATATGCAAAGCGGCACCCACAGTAAGTGGAAGACAGCGGGCAGTCATTGCTTTCTATTGTTGGTACTCTTATGTTTTTCTATTGTGGTCGGCAAAACATGCGAGACGTGTATTTCTAAAGATTACGTACGTTTTGCTCTCTATCTATATAGAACCGCTTTGGTTCAAAGACGTATGATTTCTTGTTCCAATAGTACTAAAATATTCTGTTTTTTTTTCTCTGTGTGCGATTCTCAGAAATGGCAAACAAAGCATAAGTTGTCCCCGATATAGTGGAGGAGCTAGGACCCCATGGTCAACATCATCGTTTAACCCTCCCTACAGAAAAGGTTTGACACCTCAGGTAGTTAGTATGGACCCCTCTTTATCAACGCTAGGTAGGTGTACTCTCCAAATTGTGGTGTCACTTATTCAATAGGGAGGCAATTTAAGTTTATACATACACAGGGGTCAAACTTGTAAAACTACTCCAAGCATGTTGAAATGTATGCCATATTTTTGGTCGCTTCATAGTCTAAGGATTTTTATCCAAAATGTATAGTTTGTATACCTAAACAATGACCAATGGTTGGAGTTATAGGGTAAAATGCTAATGGTAAAGGGTCAAATTTCTATTTGTACAGAGGGTCAAAATCGGAAGTTGCTGCCTCCAATTTCCTGTTGAAATGATAGAAGTGTGTTCCATCTACTTAAATGAAGCAAATAGAATGTTTGTTACCATCTGCAATGCATAGTTACCATATATGGGATAAATAGGTCATGGTCACATACCCAGTTGGTGTTGACCTTCTTTGACCCTTAATCTCCGTAAGTAATGCATTTAACATAATACAAACTATACCTTTTATGAGTCCTCTATCCTAACCTCAGGCCATAACGTGGCAATTTTTAATATATCAGATTTAACTTTTAATGTTGACCCCTGTACAAATGAAATGACCTTTTTTGGACATTTTAGCCATTTTACGCGTTATAACTCCAAAACCATGGGCGTAGGGAGAAAAGGCGTTTTTACCGACCTCTCCCGTTTTAATTCCTCCTTCTGATTAGATGGAACATAATGGCTACATGTCAACATGATTGGAGCATTGAAAAAGTTTGACCCCTGTAAACTTTAATTGCCCCTAGTTGAAAAATGATAACCACAATTTGAGAGTACTACCTACCTAGCATTGATGTTAAGGGTCCATACTAACTACCAGAGTGTCAAACCTTTCTGTATAGTGAGAGGTAAACGAACTCCTTAATAATGCCCCTATGATAGCTCCCTCCTCAATATACAAAAAAGGGTTTCGCCCAGATTCCTAAACATATCGTGGCCATTTCACTACTTCCTGCCATAAGTAAACTATTCACATCAATTCTACTGATCGTATTTGAGCTGAGCACATGAACATAACATAGTCACTGAAATGCAAGCTGGGGTTTGTAAGGGATATAGCACCATTGATCATTTTTTACACTCAAAAACCGTGGTTCATAAATATTTTGCGGAAAAACGAGGAAGATTATATTGCGTCTTTGTCGATTTCGTACGGCATTCGATTTGATCAAAAGATATAAACTATGGTATAAATTGTATTGCAGGCCGATGGGATAAACGGTCGTTCTTGATATTTTTTTGAAAATTACTCGTAAGTGTGAATTTCTTCTTGTGTTAGAACACCACAGGGCTGTACGGATTTTTCGAATGCCTTTCGGACTAGGCAGGTGGGCTGCAATTTCTCCTCATTTCTTTTTCAATTCATTTTTTATAAATGGTCTGATCGACCACTTAAATAATAATATTCGTGTAACATCCAAATGAGAATATTTGATCTTTCATGTTTAATGTATTCATATGATATTGTCCTCTTGGCGGATTCCCCTATTGGTTTACAAAACTTGTTGAATGCCTTGAGTGAATATTGCAGTATATGTTGGGACTCGAAGTAAACCTGGGATAAAACCAAAGCTATGTTTTGTCGCAATGGTGGTGTTTGTTAAAGGAAATATGTCAGATTTTTGTCAAGCTCAGTTTTGACTTACATTCAAAAATAATGTACATACAAGTTCACACGACTTCCCGAAAATAATATCAATTTTATGTAAATTAACAAAATAGAGGCATTTAATTTTTTTTTTTTTTGGACATACGTAGAAAACGGGCGGATTTTTTTTCGGCCACGGCTTCATGATCAAAAGCGCGCCCAATTTTGGCTCTCCTCGTGACGTCAAAGTGATGACGCAAAACATCGTGTTTGACGACTCGAATTGGTTATTGCTGACAATTTGTAATATTGATGGAATGAAGTATAATAAAATTGAGAAAAAGTTACAGAATGACATATTTTGTTTCATTTCGTTGTGTTTATTATTATTGAAGTGGCAACACTACTGCGATATGATGGTCACAACTACGTTGAAATTATGGATGGTCTCACTTTGACGTCACCATTTGCCTCGCTTGGATTTGTCGGGATCGTTTTCGAGTAAGCTATTGGGCGGAAAATTAAAAGGGAAAATACTCAACAAATGTGGGACAATTTTCAACTTATTTTGATTTATATGTAACTATCTACGTTTCTTAAGCTTTCCATCCATACCAAATTTTCCAAATATTTCAGAATCATGACATATTTCCTTTAAGGGGGGGGGGGGGGTCTGGGGTCTGACTTTGGTAAAAAATGTTCCATTTACACAATGAGATAATGCAATGGTTATTGTGTACATTGTAATCTACAATGCTTTTATTTCGATCGCAATGGAACATTCGGTTCCCGAGATATGGCTGATCAAAGTGAAGCAGTGTACGCGAAATTGGCCAAAAACGCATAGTCTCCTATACTTTTCATGTGACAAAATTTTAAATTGGTTTAATTTCAATCGTTTAAAAGATATATTTATACGGCCATTAACGCATTTATTTTGGCTAGTTCAAAGTCAATAAATACTCATATTATTTTGTCCATACTTTAAAAGTAATTAAATGTCTGGGTAGTGAATTTTTTATGTTATTTTATTGTTTTCTTCTTCTTCTCACCCTGCGATATTTCAGAAATCTTTTAAAAAATTAATTACATTGACAATGGATGCACCATTTCGATGATTCTTTCATTAATAATATTATGATAATTCAGTAGAAAATGATTTTTTTTTAAAAAATCCATATTTTCACCATCAAAAGCGCCCTCAATTTTTGTCTCAATGTTTTCGAGGTCTATAACTCGTTTTCGTTTTAAAATACGCAACAAAAACCAAAACGAAAAACGAACGTATAGAGCCCGCTACATGCTAATTCCACATGAAAATTGGGCACACATATTCAGCACAGATAGGTCTAGTGAAAACCATTAAGCCCGATTTTCAAAATTGTGTTTTCCAAATTCAAATTAACGCGCATGAAATTACGTGATTGGTCGATTGCCGGTTTGCCATGGCACGATATCAAAAATCCGTCTTCATGGTTCACGGCGTATTTACCCCCCCTACTCATGCCACCCAAGTTTCGACCCAGTCGCTTTTTTAGTTATTTAGTATACGTGTTTACCATGGCAACCAGTCAAAAAATTTTGACATAATATTATGGTCATGGCTACAATATGATGTTTAACATGTATATACCAATCTATTTTAGGAAATTTAAGACAAAAAACACACTTCAAAGTTCACTGCTTCAGACCCCCTACCCCTCACTTAAGGAGAAATGAACGATGGTTTTATAACAATCAAGTTATTGACCACTACAGTTCCATATTTAAAAATTATCTCGGTTAAAAATTAGCATCAAGAGGCACAATGGCCAGTTGCAAAATCAATACTCGGGTTAATCAGCAGGCTGAAAAGGGTCCTTTTTAAAGTCAAACGATTCACACACACTATTTAATCTTGATGTTATATGAAAATTTATATTTATTTGATTCTATGGTTACTCCAATTCTGTTATATGGCTCTTAAGTGTGGGGTGAAGATGATTGTAAAAGCTATGAAACTTTACAATCTTAAATATTGCAAAAACGTCTTAGACATATCATATTCAACAATGACGACAGTGGGGTCAAGGGCTGAATTGGGAAGGTTTCCACTATGAATAAAAGTTTATAAGCGTATATAATCCTATTGTGCTCAAAATTCAGAAAATGAGCAACAGTAGTTTACCTTATAAATGTTATATAACTCGATTGAAACGGCCTGGATTAACCCCAAACAAAATCAAATGGGGGTCTCCCAAGTTCGATTATTGTAAAATTCTTTTGGTTTCTTTATGTTCTGGCTAAACCAGGGTGTGAAAATGACATCCGCATTGTGAGCACTTTTGACAAACAAACGTTGGGCAAAGATACGTATCTTCAAAATTGGAGGGCCAAAAATGAATTGATAAGCGCCGTTTTATCTTGATTTAAAACTAATTATGATGTGGAGGGCTATTTGAAAGTGTCCTCTTGATACAAAAAGAGGACGGCTGTATCACATTGATAAGGTTATCATCTAACAGATTGAATGCTAATAAACCACTGGCGGATCTACTTAGGGGCGGTGCTCTGGCGCACGCCTCCCCTCGTGTTGGAGGAAGAAATAATAGGAAATATCCCCCCCCCAAAACAAAAAAGAAAACGGTTCAGGTGGTTAAAACTGCTATCCTAAAATCAAGGTTATTACATTTTAATCATGTGCGTGATTATTGTAAGAGGAAAAGCTTACAAATAGTGCCTCTGCATTGCTAATTCATCGATATTCAGTCAGGGAAAGAAAATCGTCCAATCTACCGGCTCGGTATTGACTCATTTCTCTCTTCTATATTTTAAGATGAATTTGTCTTGTAAGATACTACTTAATCATCGAGTTATTTATACCATCTTGATTTTTGCTTAAATCAAACGATTTCTGAGCTTTTATTGTACTTTGACAGCTTCTTCTTTTCTTTGTGTTTTTATAGCAATTAAAAATCCATGCCAATATTTATTTTTAAATATTAAATCTTATTATAGCTTTGTAATTCTTAATTTTCTTTATTTTAAAGAGCTTCTCATCTCATGGTTGTAGTTCATATGTATGTATATGGCTTTCAGTTTCATTTATGACTCCTTTAAAGTAAAGGCCCACCCCCGCTACGGGTGAGCTCCGCCCATCGTTCTCTGGCCCGCATATAATAATATAATTTAACCATTAATAAACCCTTTCGTTTGTTTTTTCTTCAAAACCACTTTTCATGCCTGTACCAGAACAAGAAAACTGCTCATGATTAAAAAAATAAAGGCCAATCGGCATCAGTCTTGAGGGCAGTCCAGGGCCCTGTTTTTCAATAAAAGCCAAGATTAAGTGAATTTAAGAAGAAAATCGTCTTCTTCTTTTTCCTTAACACTTAAAGGAATTGTAAGTAAAATTAATAAAATAGAACCTAGTTAAAAAAGAGATGGGATTGAAATTAATAAGCCTCATATACGAAAATTCTTGAAATATCTTCTTAAATTGGCTCAACGATTTAATAGCTTCAGACGAATCACTCCTGTTAGGTTCGCCTTTTAGTCTTGAAACATTATATTAAGTATATGAAACAGTGATTAAGCGTAATTTTGTCACGTGTATGGAACACTCGTGTCCAAAAATTGAAACATCTTGGATTTTTCGACCAAATCAGGTTTTTAGGTCGATCATCCAAGATTTTCATTCAATAATCCAAGATTTTTCAATAACAAACTTTGCATTTTTTATTCATGTTTAGTATTCGACGCTCAATTTCGGAATGGGTCCTACTGCAGCCACTCCCCCTCACGCGTCCCGCCAGCGCGGGGACACACCCTCCCACACCCACCACCCGGCACTGCGGTGCCATTGTCGCTTTGTTATTGGCAGCCAATTCTACGCCCCCTCGTTCCACAAAATCTGGATCCGCCACTGTAAACGGTGTAATAATCAAACAGCGAGACTATGCAAAATGTGTACTTTGAATTCATTGGAAGATGAATATATTTCTGCTTGGTATGCCCCAGCTTATCAGGTGCAACGAGAATTTTGCTACGAATTATTATTGGCAGAGTCCCACTTGTATGAAATTACACTCTTTATTGCAGAATTTTCAAGCAGCCCTTATGTGCAATCTTGCCAAATTCTTGAATTGCATTTCACTTAAAAATTCTCCATGTGACAAAACTTTGTAAGTTTGTCACTAACTCAATGGGCCGGAGGCCTGCAGAGATAATAACGCTGGGCTGAAAGATTGCCCAGGAATCTGGAGACTATGTGCACACAGTCCCCCACATATCGCGGGAGTCTATATACACCAACTGGCCAAAAGTATTGCAACACGCGGAAAAGCAATTTTATTCACAAATTGATTTAAAAATTGTACCGAGTTTCTGACTACACATTACGTAATCATTGCCAAGTGGTGATTTTAAACATATGTTTTGTTTTCCCAAATCAAGGAGTGCGAAAAACGTCAAAGCGTTGATGTCATGATCCCTAAATATGGTCGGGTTAAAGGAGCTGGCTAATGATGACTTGTTGCCGAGTGTACTCCAGAAGAAATAACGGCTACAGGAACTCAGAAACCGATGCAAAATTGGTCGCTAATGAACTTTATTGGGTTTTGGTCAGGGTCTTCTCCTAAATTTTTAGGGCAACACTTGTATGTTGTATGGACCGAAAATGAAATAAATGCCAATAAAATGGAAGCAACGTTTATCACCGTGTGGACGCAGGAAATTTATGTCCATAAAAGAAGGTCACATGATAACTTGAAAACAACTTCTAAATCACACCGTTGACATTGTGCTGTTTTGTCAGGCAATAGAAACGTGTAACTTATACATGAGTTATTACGTCAAAAACCCGTGATTTATCATCCATTGACTTTATCTCATTTACGGTTCCACACACCACTATTAATTTTTATCCTCATAAACATTTATGGTAACCCACCCCTAATGAACTCGTACAATTCATTACGCGGGGCTGGTTTTTGAAGCCATCTTTTTTTTTTCTGTGTCTGTATTCCTTTCTGGATTTCAAATCGGCAAGTTATCATTCGTGTTCCTTTAAAATCTGCCATATTTAGGGAACATGACAATCAATCTCACATCAAACGTATCCTATTTCACCCTCTTGGGTTCTTGGGAATAGCGTCTGTATGAAAAACAAACTTTGGCATTTAATACGTATTTTGTTGTCAAAAATTCATGGTATAAATTTGAAATCAGTTGGTTATTATGAAATTTCGTTTTCTACATTTTTGCAAGTACCTTTGGCCAGTGGTGTAGAGATATTTGTACACACTCTCGAATTTGCAACGAACTTAGGCAACGCAAATAATTATAATTGACCAACGGTTCATATGAATATAAAAATCCCCTCAACTTTTTTAGTAAGTCGGGGGTACGAGGCTTGACACCGAAATGCCCCTTTAAGTAATCTACAATTAATGTCCAACACAATGTCCTCTTGGCCTTGTAAAAATAATTGCAACAGAAACAATTAACGTATAATAGACCAATTGAGTAAATCGTTAACCGAGAACCACTGCTACATATAACGTGTTGATTGGTAACAACGTAACTCTACAAAAAATCGCGCCCCTGCTTTAATGCCAATCCTGGGTACTACACTGGGCCCCCCCCCAGCCCTGTGCAAGTATGTACAGGGGATAAAAGTATGTATAATGTATGAACATCCATACAACAATTTTGGTCAAATATCCTAAGGATTAAAAAAAAACGGTATAAGATTCCCTATGTTATATGATGGAATCCATTATAGGCAATAAAGGTTCAAGGTCATCCTGGGGTAACTTTTTTTTCGTCAGAGTGCTCCGATTCTTTTCGAAATGTTCCCCCAAATTCTTCATATAGTCTCCAAAGACCGGAAATTAAATACGTGGGCATATGCATTTCACCAGTTGGTCATGTAATTAAAAGGTCAAAATAATAAACATGTCTACCTAACCTCCTCTACTAAAAATGGGGCCATCCTACACTTTTGACGTTTGATAACCCAAATGGCAATCTCGTTGTTTTTCGCACACCCGTGACGGTCACATTTTACCAACTACCCTTCGCATCAATGTGCTTTTATTCCGTTAACGAGCTTTATTCCGTCAGTAGTGGTCATCACGTCAGCAACCCTAATAAATCACAACTAGTGACCCCGGCGGGATTCGAACCCGTATTTTATGGTAAATTTTCGCCACATGCAAGCACCCAACCGCGAGGCCACACCAGATTTTTTGTTTTGGTTATTTTTACTCTTAAACTTGATTTATTTTGCTAAATTGTTTGTCTTTTAGTTGCTGCATACAACCTATACATGGTTCCATTACAAGCCCAAAACACTCGAGGCGGTTGGAGCACAGAGTGCCTATTTTTAGGAATGTTTGGCTTTTGGTGTTTTTTTTTACATGTTCTGCTCTTATACTGAGTGCCGGTGTGAACGTAATCCTAGTCCGCAGTATCATAGTCGGCCTCCATAGACGACAACGGAATAAAGCGTGAACTGAAACTAATGTTGCGTTACAAGTCAACTGAATCGATTGTCTTTGTTCCACCTGTTCTCGGACTGTGAGTCCGGAGGACTATTTCTCTCCTGCCACACCGGTGGTAAAGAAATTTGATTGTCGCCCAGTAGAGTGTCAACTTGTACAATATACCCGTGACCACGTAGACGAGGCTAATTTTATTGGGTCAGTGCTGAACAAATTCAATGACCGTACAGTACTCAATGGAGAACACTAAATAATAGATGGGCGGTGGGACAATCACCGTCACAACGGACACTGTATTCATTTCATGAGACAAACGTGTTAATATACAATTAACCGTTAAGTTGGCTTGTCTTGTATACGCCTGTGGTGGTCAAGGGGGCTTCGTAGGAACAGACATAATAATTTCTCTTTGTATTTTTTTCCTTCAAATTTCTACCAAGTATGTAATGGTCTCAATACGTACAATTCAATTATATTTTTAATATGGCACATTTTTTACTAAAAACGTGGCGAATATTTCACGAAGTACGCTGCAAATCGGTCCCAGGAAACCAGTTAAAATAACACGAAAAAAGAAAACACATCAAAGTGTCGCTGACTATAAAGACATTGTTCACACTTTATTGACCATAACAAAGTTAGATCAATCCCTTTATCAGGTTCAGTAGCCAATCGATAACTTTCAATTTGAGTATGGTACAAAATCATTTTTCCACAATCTTACAAAGTAACCATGCAAATCGGAGCAATCCGATTTTTGCATGCACTCTCCGTTTTTTGCCGACGCAATCTTTTGTTCTACAATCGGACGATTGGAATGAAATAAACTGCAAAATCAAAGCTTGGGTTATTCTTTAAAAAATCATAATATCAACAAAGATCCATTTGTAACTATTTAGTTTTTAACAAAATACCCCTGTCCTTGTTAACATTTTGGGACCAGCCTGTATATCCCTTAAACAGGATTATCCCATACGTCCCTCAAAAAAGAGACACTAGGACCTTTCCAGAAAGAAGCGCCCTATTTTTTTTTCGAACCGTTTTTTTTTTCATATTTTGGAATGCTTGTGTATCAAGTTAGATCATACCGGAAGTGAATAAGCCGAATACTACTGACGCCGTCTTTATGTACTAAGATGATGATTTAGTATTTTCAATAAATCAAAAACATGGTTTTCTTGAGGGACGATTACGAGAGCAGGCAAATTCAAACAGGTTTGCGGTTTTTCTTTTGAACTTGTTTGTCCTATAAACCGAAACGTTCTGTAGTGTTCTACCACGCGATCTAGTCAATTTGCGAGAAATTCGTATCCTCCTCAAAAAAACAAAACTAAACTCCTCCCTTGCACTTTAACTAACTGCAGTTTTTTTAACTTTTCAAAAATCACTAAGCGGAACACCCACTGCCTTTTTAGGAGGGAATTGCCCCTATATCTAACAAGAAAATAACGTTCCCGTTATTAACGGTGATCGTCATCATTTTTCGTCGCAAAGGACGAGTAGTGAGTAAAGATTAAAGTAACACATTGTGCTGAGCACGCACCATTTGTGTCAGCACGGTGCCCAATAGTCTCGTCTACAAGGTCACTGTTTATGTTAACGTTGAAGCTAGACACTCTGTCCCGGAGGATACTCAGGTTATTTACACCCGTCCACCCCTATCAACGGTTCTGTCCATAATTCAGTATTGGCCTTGGAATATTAAAACTTCATGTCAATGCGTGCAACAAATGGGGACCTGTGTAGGAGATATAGTCCGCTGGTCTCACAGTTCGCCAAAACAATGTGACAAATAGGGCAATCGAGTCACTTGACTCTAAACGTACATTAGTTTCACGCTTTATCCCTTTGTCGTCTATGGAGCACGCTGTGGTTCCTGAGGACCATATCTCATTTTACAAAACACCGGAGATACCCCTCTCCCCTACCCAGTTTGGTTTGTCAGTCCGGGGACGATCCATTCACGAAGAAATCAACGCTATTATTAAGCCGTAGGAAAGCACTTGCTTTAACGGTTGTTCCCGTCCACCTGGGGAAATTATTCTTCTTTTCTATTTCTTAAGAGTCTTCTGGATTTGCAAATGCATATTGTTTTCTAATTTTTTCCCCCCATTATTTATCGGGCAGCGTTTCGCGGCCATCTAATCAAGTCTTTTTCTGTTAGGTACGTAGTGGGGAAAAACAAATTAAAAGAAATTTCATTGTGGAAGGTTTTCAATGTTAAACGGACCCCGCCCCCAGGCCTCAACTCCGCCAATTTTCAATTTTGTGTGTCGTGTATTAAATTAGTTCTGTGGGACCAACTTGAGAGTGATATGGCGTTTTGGTAAGCTACGATATTCCATTGTTATTGAAAGATTTAAAAACCCGAGGTGCCTATTTTCACAATCATATGCTTTGTATATACCTGGACATAGTGGTTGCTCTGACAATCCGCCTAAAACAGTGCCACGTATATGGAAGGAAGAAGCCAGTTGTTGTAACACATTTTTCTCCTACCTCGAGCCGTAAAACCTAGGATAGCACGAAGTCTTATTTAAATAAGAAGCGCCAACCTATCGGATAACAAATCATATCTCTGTTACGTCTATTATCTATAGAAAAGGCAGAAAAATGTTAAACATATGACTCATTATCTATGGAATAAGCGCCGTAAACCCTAGAAAAAGGTTAATTATCTAGGTTTACGATGTAAACGCCAGATACGACGGTGTAAATCCAGGCTTTAAGCTGTAAACTCTTGATTAAGGGTGTCTCCAAGTGTTTCTCTTTAACAAGTTTATCTGAGTTTTTCTTATCCCGAGTTTCTTTCTTACCCCTTGTTGACGATAACAAAGTATTATCTTAGTTAAAGAAAAAACCTAACACTCTTTTTCTCTTATTCGAGGTTTCTCGTATCCAAGTCATGTCAACAGCAATTGCAACCGACGTACGTATTACATGAAACCACAAATAGGTTACACTTCGGTGAAGTGGAAATTGTTATATATGCCCTCTTATTATGCTTTAGATCCGCTGTAAAACCCAGGAATAATATTTACCTATCCCTGTTTGTTCAAGCAATACGGAAAAAAATATATAGGGTTTGTGTCCAATATCACATGAGGACGAATTTATCAGACATGAAATTTCTAAAGTAGAAAGCCTAAAGTAGATAAGATTAAGTATTTGAAAATCTGGAGTAAGCACAGCCACGAACAGAATCGATCAGAAAGATTGACAGTGGGCCTAGCTGAGGACTTCTTATGGAGGCCTACAAAGTAAAATCAATAAAATTGGACTCACTGCACAGCAACATAAACTCAGTCATCGTAGATTCGTAGGTTCCTGCTATGTACAGTTTAGTGAACATTTCGGATTTCCAATGCCAAATAAGGCAGCCCCAGCCCTAGACAGAGTATACGTAGCTAGGCCTACACTATGTATGCAGTGCCCTGAGTTGAATTCTGCACCAAGGTGCCACTGTAGTATGTGGTAGGCTAGAAGAAAAGCAATAACTTACCTCTTTGAAAGACATCACATTGGTCATAGTCAAAACAAAGGGGAACTTTAAAATGTTTTTGTACATGAAGAAACATACAGAAAATTTATCCCAAAGTAGAAATATTTGTATGGGATATGCAGCAGCAAGTCCACCAATGTTGTTGAACAAAAAAGGGCCTATTGGATTGTGCTGTACAGAGGGGGTGGGCAAGCCAAGCTCTTCCATAGATGTGCAAGATCATTAAACATCTCAGATTTAAAGCATGTAAAAGTAGGGATTGAAACTGGGTTTGTCAAGCCATTACGTAATTACGGGCTCATATCAGTGAGTAATTAAAAATTGCTCTGGCAATACGGGAAGAAGATTAATTGGATATTAACCAATCAGCATTCCCCATTCATCTAGGATTACGCGTCTTTTAAGAGAACAAGTGATCATTTTCTGCCGTATTCATAATAGATACGATACGGATCCCCAGATATGGCTTTTAGTAGGTTTGCGCTTCGTGTTGTTACCTAGAGATAAGGATCGTGTTATCCAGCTTATCACGGTTTTACGACTCATTATAAGAAAAAAAAAAAAAAAACCACTTATGCTTACATACACGTAAAGTTTTCAAGTAAATAGGTCATAAACGTATTGCTGCAACGGATTGTTCTTAGCAACCCTTGCATTCAGAAAAAAACGCGTTGCTTAGCTACCAATCAGAAAAGTGAAAAAGCAACGCGTTGTTGTCAGAGAGCACATAAACAACGCGTTGTTTTCATTAGCAAACGGCGATGCCTTTTCGCGTCCTTGATTGGATGGATTAAACGTTTTGCTTTTAATTACTTTCTGATTGTTTTGCTAAGCAACGCGTTTGTTTTTTTTTATTTGCAACGGCATTCCTTTTTTATTAGCAACGGCGTTTCTATAAGCACTGTCTGAAAGCAACGCGTTGCTTTCCACTTTTTTGATTGTAGGCTAAACAACGCGTTGTTTTCTGACGCAACACGTTTCTAGAAATCAGACATTGTGACCAATACGTTGTGATCCTTTTTCTTGACCTACGCAGTATTATTATAATTATATAATACTTTAAGGGCCATGGTTCAATCGCGTATAGCCTCGTCCTAGAACCTCCATATTTTACAGGAAGTGGTTCAAATGTTGTTTATCTGAAGAAAGCTTTACTTTTCTCATTTACCCTGTGAATCTTAGGGCTAAAGAATGTTTTGTTTGGAAGTTATGAAGTGATCCATTTTGGTCGACCAATTTGAATTTTATACACAAGGCTTACAAAATCGCATTTTAGCTCTCAGCTTCAAAATGTGAAATCTCGGCGCAAAACTTTTACAGCTTGGGTTACGAGATGGGTTTCCGTGTGTGTGGGTGTGTGTGTGTGGTGTGTGTGTGTGTGTGTGTGTATTACTGTGTGGGGGGGGAATTTGGGTGCCTTTGACGTACAAGCATGAACTTTGACGGTTTTCGTAACCTATGATCAATGAATATTTCAAAAGTGGGGCCAATTCAAAACGTCATGTTGGCACTTACATAATTTTTAAAATTTTACTCCTTTTAATCCTTAATATGTAGTGCCATTCAATTTGGCAGTTCTCTTTGACATTGGTCGCCGACATTAATGAAATTCGTTTCGAAACCTGTAATCTAATATTTACTAAACTTCACAGGAGCGATTATTGGAAGTTACGCGCAATGGTTCTCCCGTCATATTACGATGTTTTTCAACGCTTGCAACGCCAGGTGAAAAAGGTATGTATCTGGAACTCTTCTTTTGCGTTTTTTTTTCACGTTATTATTGGACTATGTTAAAATTTCTTACATTCCTATAGACTTTTCCTAAATCGAATCAGGAATCTGGCGCTCCCGTTTGGTGTTACATGACTAGGCCATGGGCGGCGCCAGGGTGTGGCAAGGGGGCGGCCGCCCCTTGAGATTTTCAAAATTTAGCAAAAAAAAACAGGGGGTTTTGCGCCAAAATTAGGGGTATTTTAACCAAAATGCGTTCATTTTGTACTGTTTCGCCCCCCCCCACCCAGGATGTTTCGCCCCTCCCATGATTTTACCCTGGCGCCGCCCCTGGAATTAGACCGGGAGACCACCAGCCATTTAATCCTGATTTTGACAGGTGTCTTGTTATGAATTGTATAGGCCATCCCTTGGGCCATCTGAAAGCAAAGTCTTAAGGGGATCGCGAGCGGGGGAGCGTGACGTTCAGGGGTCAATGACCTCTAAATTTGCATGTTCTTCACCAAATTAGAGCTCTTCATTAGCGTACTGATCGCAATAAACGAGTAAATTCATAACAATTTTGGGTATCTACAATCAGAAAAGTGAAAAAGCAACGCGTGCTGTCAGAGAGCACATTAACCAACGCGTGGTTTCATTAGCACGCGATGCCTTTTCGCTTTCCTGATGGATGGATGTGTAACGGTTGCTTTTTACTTTTCTGATTGATTTGCTAAGCAAATCGCGTTGTTTTATTTGCAAAGGCATTCATTGTCTTAGCAACGAGGTTTCTTAAGACTGTCTGAAAGAACGCGTGCTGTCAACTTTTTGATGGTCGGGCTTTTAAAACACAACGCGTGTTTCTCGAAAGCAACACGTATTGCTAAGAAATCAGACATGTGACCAATACGTTATGGCCTTTTATGGCTTGCCATACACGTTAAGTATTATAAATTAATAATTAAAGGGCCATGGTTTCAATTTTCGCGAATAGCCTCGTCCCTAGAAACCTTCAAGATTTTACAGGAAGTGGTTAAAATGTTGTATCTGAAGAAAGCTACCTTTTCTTCATGACCTGTGAAATCTTAGGGCTAAAAGAATGTTTTGGTTGGAAGTTATGAAGGGATCAATTTTTGGTAGACCATTTGAATTTTATACACAAGGATTACAAATCGCCTTTTAGCTCTCACTTCAAAATGTGAAATTATGGCGCGAAACTTTACAGACTGGGTTTCGAGATGGGGGTTTTTTTACGGTGTGTGGGTGTGTGGTGGTGGTGGGTGGTGTGTGTGTGTGGTGTATGTAGGTATGTGTGATGCTTTTACGTACAAGCATGAAACTTTGACGGTTTAGTAAACTAGGATCAATGAAATAGTTTCAAAAGTGGGGCACTTCAAAACGTCATGTGTGTTGGCATTGAAATAATTTTTAAAATTTTTCCCTTGTATATTAATATGTAGTAGCTTCAATTGGCAGTTCTTTGACATTGTCGCCGACATTATGAAATTCGTTTTTTCGAAAACCTGTAATCTTAATTTACTTCAACAGGAGCGGTTATTGGAAGTTTACGTCCCCAAGGATTCTCCAGTCATATATACGAGGTTGTCAATCTTGCCCACGCCAGGTGACAAGAGTATGTATCGTGGACTATCTTTTGGCGTTTTTGTTTTCACGTTATATTGGATGTTAAAATTTCTTTACATTACCTATAGACTTTTCCTAAATCGAATCATGAATCTGGCGTCTCCCAGTTTGGTGTTACATATGGAATAGCCAGGGGCAGCGCCAGGTGGTGGCGGGGGGCGGCCGCCCCTGGATTTTTCATAAATTTAGCAAAAACAGGGGGGGTTTTTGCGCCACAAAATTATTAGGGTATTTTAACCAAAATGAGTTCATTTTTACTGTTTCGCCCCCCCCCCCCATGACGTTCGCCCCCTCCAATGATTTTACCTGGCGCAGACCCCGTGGAATTGACCGGGGACACACCAGCAATTTAATCCTGATTTTACAAGGTGTCTTGTTCATGATATTTGTATAGGCCATACCATTGGGCCATCTGAAAAGCTAAGTCTTAAGTGTCGCGAGCGGTGGAGCGTGACGTCAGAGGTCACCAATATAGTATCTTAGCGCTACTGGATCGCCCATATAAAGGAGTACGTAAAGGTAAACATAACAATTGGGTTATCATTTTTAAAGAGAATAAAATTTATATCATTCGATGATATCAAATTTGTGCTATTAAATGAAGCAGTAGCTCGTATAGGCACAAAAGGGATTGATGTTTTTCAACTTTTTTTTGTGACCTATTTTTTTGCCTTCCGGCTGAATATAAATGGAAATTTGTATGAAGCTATCAAATTGTTCCTCTATATTTTCCAATTTGACACCCATCATATATATGCTACTTACAACTGAGAATTAGAAAATGTTTTCCTTCTATAGTTTTCGCATAGTGGTATTTTAAGTTGCAACTCAATGTCCGTATTTTATACAAAAATGCTATTTTTTGGCTGTTTGCTCCTGACAATTGATCGTTATTATGCAACCCTTCAAAAAAAATTGTACAATTTGTCATTCAGGTTAATATGGATAAATGGTTCTAAATTGATTGTTTTTCTTATACGTTAAAAAAATGTAGTTTATTAAGTGATTCCCGTTTTATTATAAGCGCTTTATATCGCTCCTTATAAGCCCCATGGGGTTGTCTAGCGGTGGTCCTAGCCTATTACTCTAATTCGTCAGATAAGTTCCCATTTTTTAATATTCGTGTTTTGTTTTTCACATTGTTTACATGTAAATATGCTCCTAAATACCAAAATTGAAGAACTTGAAGAACTTGAACTTGAATAAAAATGGTTCTTCATGCGCCCACAGAACCTTTTTGGCCTCGGGGGAACACTTAAAATGGTCTGCAACTGGTGGTTCTAAAATTTTGAAGAAAGCTCTAATGAAGTACCTCTCCTCCGCTACCGCCAAGAAAATTACAATCCTTTGAAGAACCCTACGAGTCTAATAAAGCCCAAAGGCTCTTAAAGTGTCTGAAGAATTAAGGGCTCTTTTTGGCGGAAAAAGGTTGTCTTGTGTGTAAAAATCATATGCATATGGGTTCACAGAATGTTTGCAGATCATTGCTAGGTAATCCCCGGAAGTCCTCAACTTTTTTTCTTTGTTTTTTTTGGTAGACATATTTGCAGCCCCGACTTCTGACTTGGGGGCTTGGGAACATAATTTTTGATAATATAAAAACAATAAAAAAAATAAAAAACTTTTGAGAAATTTTGCAGGTTTTTGACTAAAATTCGGCTACAATTAGCTTCAGAGGCAAACATTTTCACAAAAGAGGACCTTAAGAAGTTAATATGCTTCAACCGTGGCGGGGGTCTTAGGACGCTGGAGGGGCGCAAAAGTGGGGTCTTAAGGGCCGCCATACTCGTAACACTTCCATATGTCGTGCTCCGGGGAACCTACAGTCATCATGCTATTCCCATTATTATAAGACTGACATCACGCCGAGGGTCGGTATCGATGTCAATCCCACAATGCAACAGTTTTTTGGGAAATTCACCTGCATAAAGGGACCACAAAAATCCAATAACACATAATAGCCCTGACTTTTATACTTATTTAGTCCACAAAGCGTAGCCCACAAAGCGTTTAGTACTTAGGAATTTAGGCATGATTACGAATTGTCTTGTGGTTCTTAAACTTTGGAACCCTTTTATCCCAAGTACTGACATTGTTTTAGTACAGTAAAGAGTACCCTCACCTTGCAATTGCATTGTGGGATTGATTCAAACCACCCTGTCTTGGACGTCATTGTACTGCAAGTTTAGCCTATTTCTTTTTACTTATTAAATATCCATGCTGCATCAGTAAACATATTATTGTCCAGGCTGCAGACTGGATCTTTCCATTTCCGTCATCTTCACTATCTTCGTCAGTAGCAATGAATGCATCCTTACTTGAAGATCATCGTCATTTAACTGAACATCTTTAGTGTACTTTGATCCATGGAACCACATCATTGATAATTGCTGTTGTCGCCTTCGCCAACCGTTCCATCCATGGTTCTCCGATTCAAGAGCCATATTATTAGCATTATATTCTACATAATTCTCTATAATTTCAAATGAACTATTTAAATCATTCACATCGTGGCCATACATTGAGCAGAGTAAGTTTTAAGGGTATCAGACCATATCTTCGCCAACATTTAGAGCCTCATACTAAACGCTGATCAATATTGCTAGGCAGGTTTTGCCATAAGCTTCGGTATAAGCACATTCGGTGAATGCAGCATATTGACGGCATGCCAAACCGTAAGAACACAGTTTAAATGATAAGGTGTAGATGTTCTTGGTACAAACAGAAGCTTGTTTATGTTCGCAATATATTCACATTTCGTTTTACACAGTGTAAGTCAATCGCATTTTAAGTGAAGCTCGCAGAGACTCAAACACTATTACAACTCACAAGCTCCGTGAAACTGTAAATATAAAACAGTAACACAGATACAATTAGGTAAAGATCGCAATAATTATGGTATGCATGTAATCGAAGGTAGGTCAACAAATCACATCACCTCTTTAACCACATATACTACTGGTGCTGTAAACCATACTTGACATGCTTTGTTCATGTTGATGTCCCCCCGCATAAAATCTTATACAGACTCACTGACAGTCTATCACAGTGTTTAACTAACCGTTTACACCTTTAGTAGACCTGTAAAATACAGAATGAACTTTGATAAACCCTCCAAACATGACACACATTGATTGACCTTTACTAGGTTAGACCGCAATCCTACACACTCAAACCAAAAACGTGAATATGCGTAAATCGTCTGTGAAACTCTGCACGGCATGCAGCTGGTTCAACCCCATAAACACAATGCGTGTATACCTGATCAACTCTTCTTTACTCTTCATAAATATTAACCATGTTATTTAAGCTTATTACATAAGCACTTCCACCTTGGGACCTTTTACACCAAAAAAGTGGACTTAAAATTACAAACAGAAACAGAACTCTGATCGTCGTTGGTATACTGTGCGATGATATCGCCTATAGTTTTAAATTTTGCGAATGGACGAAATCCCGATTCAGATAGGAGCACCGCTGGCGTGACTTCCTTCACACAGCATATAAATCTGTTTTACCAAAGACGGAGATGTAAATCATAGGCTTACATCTGGTGTTCGCCGATGCTGTTTCTACGTTAACGAAATTACGCATTGCGTGGTGCAATAGCAGTATGAATGCATATTTATTACTGGTGGCTGTTGGACATTCTCAGTAATGAGTTTCACATGGAACAGGGTGCGCGTGTCCATTTCATGATGGTCACATCTCAAGTCTTAACAACTCCCGTTTCACAACGTCGTAGATAATAAGCAGACCTCGTCAGGGGCTAGGTATAAAGTGTGATTTGCTAGTGTTGCAAAATACTTTGCTAGTGTTGAAAAAAATAAAAATGTTGTCGAAGGACGCTGATTACTAACACTTGTGGAAATCTGAAGCCTAATTTGCCTGCACCCTTTTGTGGGCCTCCCCGGGACGCCCTTGACAGGTCTTCCTTGTCGCCATACGATGTGTATGAATCTGCAAAGTGCCATGATCTTCCAATACTAATTTAGCAACAACATCCAATAGGGGGGCATGGGGATTACATATATATACAGACACACACTCAGATACACATACACTGCCGACATAAGCTTTTTGATGGTCTTTTCTCGTCTCAAGAAAGAGTGTTCCTATTCTCAAGCTCATCAAGGTTGACTGTTATCATGACTGAAGTTTTTAACTTTTCTATGCTTGATGGGATTTTCAAAGCGTTGCATTTTCGGTCTTGGGCATCAGAAATTCCTCACACCATTCAGCTCCGTGTGGTACAGGCAAAGAGGCCTTTAAGAATTCCACAATTGTTTGTTTCAGCGTTTCTTCCACGACAGCGTCTCCCAAGTTTCTGCTCTGGAATGGCAAGTAGTGAGTATGTTTCAGAAGGAAACGGCGCCCTCTATACCTTGCCCCTGACAAGAACTGCTATATCGTCAAGTGTGAATGGTATAGATGACAAGACAAGGAGCCTTGGTGTATTAACATCTGCACGAGAAAGAAAAACGATAGTAAGAGTTACAGGTTTCATACCTATAGGTATACTGCCTATACGATCATGTACAAAAATACCATCAATAGAAACTCAATTTATTCGATATGATGCGATTGGTACCTTAAATGTAAGTTGTTTTCAGAAGATCTTGGTATTGTTAGCCTGCTAAGCATGAATTGGAAGGGTTGACCAGCTTCCTGGTGAGAAATCGACCACACGGCGATGAAATCACCGCCAAGCACGGACTATTTGCATAGAAGACATAACACCATTTCCCTGATAAAGAGACTACAACAGTCGGCTGAAGAATTGAATAAAAATGATTTACACTTGTTATTTACATATGCTCCTTTAAGAGAACCTAAAAATGGGTTCATCTCTATGTAAGACATCATGAAAAATTAGCTAGAATGAAAGTCTTCTATAAGGGATCAAAGGATTACAAGGCTTGACAGCTTTTATTCCGTAAAAGAGTCTTTACTCTAGTCTAACAAATGAATATCTTACACCAAAGGTAGACTAACAATGATATATAGTGTCTGTCCAATTAGAGATCTGGTTTTATTAATTATTTAATACAACGTTCGCAAAAAAGTCGCGATATCGTTGAACCTATAGTGTTTTGATATGAGGAAAGGAAGGGTCAATTTAAACCTTTAAATCTATTGACATCTGTGTATTCACCCTCGGTTCGAAATTTAGAGAAATAAAGGTTTGTTGCCATTAGTAATTACGTTTTAAGAAGGTAAACTTCACCTGCCCTTTCTTTCCTCTTTCTTTTTCTCTTCTTCGCTCTTTCCCTCTTTCCCTATCTTTCTTTTGTCCTATTTTCGTTCTCTTTTTCTCTCCTTCTTCCATTCACATTTTTGCTCCCCTTCCCGGATTTTTTGTTTGGTGGTGGGGGGGGGGGGGCAGTTGCCCCGGCCTCCAACACTGGTTAAGCCACTAGCATTTCATAGCCTACAGAGAATGCGAGAAATGATCTCTGTGGGGGCCAGTTTGGACTTTGGATTTTAAAAGCAAGGTCGTGAGACCTAACTGAACGCCCACGGCGGCAGCTCATATGATGTAAATTGAAGTTGAGACGAAAATGATTGTCATTTACAATAAAGTCGTGTAAATGCATAAAAATCCAAAGAAGTTGTTTTTTCAAGTTGAACGTAATGGTGATTTGTTAAGTTCGATGAGAATAGCACTTTTCTTTAGACTTTGTGAAAACATATTTTTGGAAAGAAAATAAAAAACTGGACATAAAGTTAATTGAGAGGACAGTAGCTGAAAATGCCATCTTTTGGGAAAATCCGAATTCCTAACTTATTTTTTTTGGGGGGGGGGGGGGGGGTCAATATAAGATGCCCAAAGTGTCACTTATTTTAAAAACAATTCTCCAAATTTAGAGTTGTGGCATATACGAATTCCTCAGATTCTACGGCCGTGGCTGGGTCTGATATCCTAGAAGACTTTCTCTGCTACAATGTAGGTGACTATTGCATGATGTGGAAAACTACGTCATTTTCAGCACATTATGCACCCAGGGAATGAGTGTGAAAACCTCTGTTGTTTATACACAAAAAACATTGTGCCCTCTAAAGAGAGCTCTTAATGGTTGAATGAAACCAGAATGCCTTCAGACACCTTTTAGAACCCTTTTGCTGTGAAATAGAACCGTTAATGGTTTTCAAAGGGTTGTTTCTTAGAGGTTTAAGAGAAGGGACTTCAAGAACTTTTCAAATTTTTAAGGCTCTTAGACCAGACTGTATTCAGAGAGGTACTTCATATAGAGCTTTCCTCAAATTTTAGAACAATTTTTATTCAATGTAAGAACCATTTAATCCTGAATAGTAACCATGGAATGAAAAAAAGCTTGAGGGCAAAGAACAACCCGTCTACTTTTTTTTCGAAGGGTAAACATATAACGATCAAATATTGTTGTCAGAGGCAACAGCAAAAAGTAGAAAAATTGTAAAATACGGAAATTGAGTTGGTCAACTTCTTAAAATACCATTATGTCAAAAACTTATAGAAGGGAAACATTTGTCTTCTCAGGTGTAAGTAACATATATATGGGGTCAAATGTGGGAAAATATGAAGGAAACAATTGATAGTTCATGGACAAAATTTTATTTATATTCAGACGGTAAGGCAAATGGCCCAAAAAAAATAGCAAAAAAGGTTAAGCTTTGACTGTATGATTTCTGAGAAGAACAAATACTCACTCATGAAAGGAATGAACAGATTGATGCTGAGGCAAAAGAACAACCCGTGATACTTTTTTCGAAGGGGAAATATAAACGATTCAACTATTGTTGTCAGGGCAAATCAGCCAAAAGTAGCCAAAATTGGTTAAATACGGGGAAATTAGTGGTCAACTTAAAATACATATGCAAAAACTATAGAAGGACACTTTTTCTTCGCGAGTGTAAGTAGCATATAATGGGGTCAAATTTTGGGAAAAAATATGAAGGAAAATATTGATAGTTTCATGGACAATTTCAATTATATTCAGCCGGTAAGGCAAAAAATAGCAAAAAAGTTGAAAAAATTCATCACATTTTGGCCTATAAAATAGCTAAGCTTCAATTTAATAGCGCAAATTGATATTGTATTTGTGAAAGTCCATGTAAAATGACCCTGTCCACAACAATTTAAGTTGGTGAACATAGTACTGGGTGACAGGCCGGACTAACTTGTGAACGCCAAGAACATCTTGAACAACTAACTGGACCAAGGTAGGACGTACTCACCCACATACGTACCTAAGATCGATGGTATGCCCTGTGGAGTTACTCATTTTGCAGCGGATGCTTGCCTGTATGGGAAAGACCAACCCATTGCCAAGAAGCTTGATCCAGTGTTAAATGCTTCCTACCGGCTTATAACAGGATGTTTTCCCCAACGGTATAACTTATAAATCCAAGCAGGAATTCTCCACCAGACATCCGTAGTGTAGGTTGTAGCGAGCATACAACAGCGTTAGCTGCCAAATATCTATGTGAATGAAGACACCCTACGTCCGGACAGAGACCAGCAGCTAAACCGCCTAAAAATCCAGAGAGAGCGTTTCGTAAGCAAAGTCCCACTCCTTGTTGTTGAAACGGAGTAGATAGGTCTCCTCCTTTGGTAGAAAGAAAAAGATTTGAGATAAACCAAAATACATTTATTGGAGACTGAGTTACTCCTCATTCATTCATTCACTCCGGAGTCATTATTGCATATTCGACATTTTGAATTTTTGACAATTTGCATATTTTTTTTTTTAATTTCTAAACCAAAGAAGATTTTTTCTTCAATAGTCGGATCATTAAAAATCCTAATCCAGTTATCTTATATAAAACATGGCGATGTTGGTCAAGAATGTTGTTTAATCATGACGCCAATGTCAGTATATGATCAGTCGAAGACCTTAACAGGACAGCCACAATTTGGCACATGTTGTGTAAATTAAGACGCAAGGTCAAAGCGACCGTTTTTTTTCTCTGTTTGCGTAGTGTAATCGTGGATGATAGGTCTACTAGTTGGCTTGCATCTTCTCTCCCGCTTGAGCACAAACTCTACCCATCACTTTCCAACTGCACACAACCACTCAATGATGTGCAAGTTCGTCGGCTACCGCTACCGCTGGTTTTCTAGCAAAAAAACGCTGTGTGGATGAGCCGTCGCATCCCTTTGAGTAATAGCTCGTACGCGATGAATTTGGTGAATTCGACTAATATATGTGTATCTTGATTTAGAAGGGTGTAGTATTCGCTGGACAATCGAGCGTGCAGAGCTTGGCAATTTTATATCACCATGATTTTGACCCCATCTACAGCGATTACCGTTGAAACAATCCAAAGTACCGTTTATATTGTAATGGGATCAGGCTTTATTATCTTGTCGGTTGGTCTGGTAAGGTTGTATAATTATAGTGTGAGAATCTTGCCAGGATAAGTTTGACCCTTACAAAAGCGTGGTCTCTGAAGTTATAGAAATCCCACAAAATTTTAAAGCATCCCAAATCATCAATTGAATTGTGTGCTACAAAAAAGTCTGTGTACGTGTTACTCTATCTCTTTTGAGAAAGCTAAGACCACGGAAAATGTATAACTTTACATATACTGGCATCATGGAATTGAATTCTCACATGCTATAACGTGGGCCTGGTTGCCATCGATTTTAACTGCAGATGTGTGCAGGGAATGTGGACAATGGCAAGGTCGTTTGCCTATTGTATTTGTGAAAGTCCATGTAAAATGACCCTGTCCAACAATTTAAGTGTGAACAATAGTACTTGGGTGACCTGCCGACTAACTGTGAAACGCAATAGCATCTTGAACAAACTAACTGGAACAAATTAGAGTACTCACCCACATACGTACCCTAAGATCGATGGTACTTGCCCTGTGGTACTCATTTGCAGAGTATGCTTGCCCTGTATGGTAAAGACCAACCCATGCCAAGAAGCTTGATCCAGTGTTAAATGCCTCCTGCCGGCTTGTCACAGGATGTTTTCCCCCAACGGATAACTTATACATCCAAGCAGGAATTGCTCCACCAGACATCCGTCGTAGTGTAGCGAGCATACAACAGCGTAGCTGCCAAATATCTAATGTGAAGCACCCTATGTCCGGACAGAGACCAGCAGCTAACCGCCTAAAATCCAAGGTTTCTTAAGCAAAGTCCAACTCCTTGAAACAGGAGTTTAAGATAGTCTCCTTGTAGAAAGAAAGATTTGCTATCAACCAAAATAACATCTATTGGAGACTGAGTTCACTCCTCATGGGCCGAACAGATGATTCGGCCGGATTCATTATTGCATATTCGCCATTTTGAATTTTTGACCAATTTGCATATTTTTTTTTAATTTCTAAACCAAAGACGATTTTTTTCTTCAATAGTCGGATCATTAAATTAATCCTCATCCAGTTATCTTTCATATAAAACATGTCGATGGCTTGTCAAGCATGTTTAATCATTTACGCCAATTGTTCAGTCTATGATCAGTCGAAGACCTTAACACGACAGCACAAGTTGTCACATGTTGCTGTCAATTAAGACTGCAAGTCAGCGACGTTTTTTCTCTGTTTGCGTAGTGTAATCGTGGATTTGATATGTCTAGTTGGCTTGCATCTTCTCTCCCGCTTGAGCAAACTCATTACCAATCACTTTCCAACTGCACGCAACCACTCATGATGCTCGCCAAGTCGTCGGCTACCGCTACCGCTGGTTTTCTAGCAAAAAATCGGCTGTGTGACTGAGCCGTCGGCATCCCTTTGCGTAATAGCTCGTACGCGATGAATTTGGTTAATTCGACTAATATCTGTGTATTCTTGATTTAAAATAGGTGTAGTATTCGCTGTCCAATCGAGCGTGCAGAGCTTGGCAAATTTTATATCACCACTGATTTTGAACCCCATCTACAGCGCTACCGTTGAAACACATCCAAGTACCGTCTTCTATGTAATGGGATCAGGCTTTATTATCTTGTTCGTGTTGTCTTGGTAAGTTTGTATAATTTCATAGTGTAGAGTATATTGCCAGGATAAGTTTGACCCTTACAAAGAATTGGTCTCGTCCCTTAGCCACAAACAAACCTACTATATAGAAGCTGTACAAGGTTTCACGCATGCGTAAATCGACTCTAGTCACCGCGCCTGTGTAGTACATTCCTTTTTATGCAAAAAACCAGGCTTTCAGCTATTCATTACGCTCGATCAAGCCACAATTGACTGAACCGCGTGGCAGTATACACACAAACGAATGCAGTAAATATTTATGTGTAAATTGTACAAGTCATGCATACTATGCTTGACCGCGCCGCAACTGACCCTGTCGCGTCAAAACACAGTTCTGCGCATATAATTATGACAGCAATCAATACTCCCATTGCATTTCCCAATTCAAACTTGGTTTCACTGCCGAAAAAATAGTCATGCCTTATTTTACAATGGAAACGTAGTGAGTAAACGTTAATGAACATGCATAAATGGGACAGTGGTCCAAATGACCAAAGTGGAACGAACAACTAGTACATATCGCTAGTCAAATTATATCGCGCAAACTATGATTACTTTAGGGAGTACTTTGTACACCCTTTGATAGATGAGATTCATACCCGGATTTGCTCATTATAATTGTGAGCATATTTCTGACCATCTGAAGCTCTTCTCGAAAGAATGACAAATTGCCGAATTCCGAAATCTACCCAAGCTGTATCACAAAATATGACGCCACCATGTCGTTAACCGAGGCGGCGCTCTTCATCCATTATCATACGGATAGCAGATGGATGAGTTGAATCTGGTAACGCACATCTTTCGGTGTTGTGTTATATTGACGTTAACAACCCAGCGCCGGCTACACGTGGAGCACTAGGAATGCATGAAAAAGTACCCCTAGGCTGTTATCATAGTGTACTTTCCCGTGATACGCCTCTGAAAACACGATTGATCTTGCGTTACTCTCGTTAATTGTCGGTTTGCTTGGATCTAGAGTGGGAGGGGAGGAGGAAAGAGAGGGGGAGGGAGGGAGAGAGTGGGCGGGAGGGAGAGAGGGGGACGTGGGAGAGGAGGTTTGATATGGAGTTCATCTATCGCTCGTCACACGTCTAATCTAATGAAAAAGGAAATTACCAACTAAAAACCTGTTCAGCGGATTCTTTTACCATATCCATAAATATATCATCGATTATGGTAAATTTTCATGAAAAACAGTTTCATTTTGGAGAATTTAGACACACCAAAAAAATTGTCTAAAAAGTACAGTTTTCTGTTTTAAATATTTAAGCATTCATACATAATACGTGTATGCAACTCTTGCTCCATATTTAAATATCGTGTTTGGTTTGCTGAGGCGGTTGCTGAGCGGTTGCAACTTACAAAAGTCATTGTGAGCTGAAAGAAAACACCCTTTCCAACTATCGCATTATCTTAAAATAAGCTGCACAATCATTATCTCAGTAGAAGTTTTACCAAGCTTAGCCACTGCTTTGTGACGGATAACGTAATGAACAAGGTTTTCCCGGACATTATGTTTGTATTCAAAAATAGAAAATAAATATAGAATTAGAACGAAAAAACATTGCATAATTTCTAACGCATGTTTCGCAACAGGAAACATCGACATTCGGAAGGATATCATTTAAGCATGTTTTATTTTTAGGGTGTGTGTAGGACCAAATTTGTTTCCTAGTTTCGCTGTTTGCAAGGCAAATATCTCATAGAAAAGAAAAAATGGAAAAGTAGGAAACTATGTGTGCCAAAATGCAGATCAACGGCACTATCAAAATATTACGAATTGGTCAATAAAACAGAATAGAACGAAAACATTGCATATTTTACGCATTGTTTCGCAACAGGAAACATCGACATTCGGCAGAAAGAAGAATTCAATTTTAAAGCCGTTTTTTTTTTTATGTGTGCTTCGGAATAATTTGTTCCTAGTTTTCGATGTTTGAAGGCAAATATCTCATAGAAAAGAAAATGGAAAGTATGGCAAACTATGTGTGCCAAAATGCAGCTCAACGGCTCCTATCAAATATTACCGATTTGGTCCAATAAAACGTTTAAAAGTTTTATTGACCAAGACACAAAATATTTGGAAATGGACCGTTTTCATGAAAGTCGACCATGTTGCTTTACCATTGATGTTGTTAGGAAATTCTATATATCCCCGGCGACTTTTACATCTATTATTGTCTTCAAACAATTAAGGCTTACAAATTTGATGATAAAACTCAACAAGTGCATTACCTGAGTCGAAAATAATCTTTCCCTATAGAGGCATCCAAATTGGAAGACTGAGCTTTCGACCTCTAGTGAATGCCATCATCAGAGCAAATTAAACATATTGCACCTTATATACACCAGTAAACAAAGGGTGCGGAGAACAAGAAGAGATTATATATTTATTGATAAATTGGTACGATTTCACATTAAATTTGCGGATTTGAAAATTCACTTTCACATTCAATTCCTTGAAATCAGGTGAAGTCAAACATGAACGATGTACTTGTGGGTGCTACCTATCCTTTCTTAGGTATATATCACAGATAAGCTTTAAGTCTTTTTAGACGGATTGCGTAGCAAAATCCGGCTTATGAAATGGCAATGTCTTGATGTAAGGACGTGTGTATGTACGTATGTGTGTCTGGTAAATATTTGCCATAACTTTTTTTTTTTCAGATGACTAAATGTAGCCAAACTTAGGTATATTGTAGGAATTGGAACAGCCCCTGGACTAAGCCCATGTAACGCCATTCCTCCAGAGTCCTCCCCTGGGTATGACAAACTCAATATAATTTTAGTCTATAGACTGAAAGTGTTTAGACCTGTGCCTCTAAGCTCCTAGGCGACCACCTAACTGCCCGATATGGAGTTTTGTTGAGGTTTGGGTCCAACAGTCCACTTAGCTCCAAGTGCCTTCCATGCAGGCAGACTGGCTTATGGACTTCTTTTGTCTCCACCTTCTTGCGTCAAGGATACACTCTACATACACAATGTACACCCATATTATTCAATGCCCCAGAGCTGCACATACCATAGGGAGAAAAAGCAATCCGTCCATACCGCCATTGGCGTTTTACAGATTTTTATAATAATATTATAGAAGAATTCAAAATTCTATTTAACAGTGATCGGGGATTGTGGGGCATAATGTTCCTTATTTTATAAATGTTCATACATGTATCTTGATTCTTGTCTTTTTACAGGATTTGGAGGATCTATACTGAAAGAGTGATGGGTACACAACGAAACAAATTGGACGAGAGCAATACATATGACAAATAAATTATGAAATCGCGAAATCTCTACGGCTTTCTGCAAAATGACAAAGTCCACTTCTGTAGCATGTTATCTTCTTTGTTTTTTCTTCTTTTTTGTAACTGTTGTCGTTTTTGTAGGGGCGTTAATTAATACGAATACGGTACTGCTAATTTAAAAAGTTGGTTTTTGCAAACTTTTGCTAAATTAGGTCTTTTTTGGCGTTTGTTGATGCTCTTAGCACACAATGTAACTTGTTTGTCGTTGAAGGGAGCTTTATTACAATACCAAAGAAGTATTGAATGGCTATTATTTGAGATACATGAATACCATTCAAAATCGTGTATATTTTTGTTAACTTGCAACAAAGATCGTAACTGTTAATTAAGTAATATTGGGTTCTTTTCTAAATCATTTCTTTATCAAATAATGTGAAAAAAACGTTTAGACATAGTTTATGTAGATTAATGCCCAAATATGTTAATAAAATAGTTATTACATCAAACATCTACTGAGCAATCTTTTTTTTTTTTTTCCAATTTCCACTAATATTTTGATTAGGGGTTAACCCTCGTCCAAACAAGCGTTTTTCTACTACATTTACGACCGGTGTAGAAGTAACTATTGTCCGGCGTACTCCTAGTCCGGGAACAATGGTGAACAATAGGGGAATCGATTCAGTTGACTCTTTACGCAACATTAGTTTCGCGCTTTATTCCGTTATCGTCTATGGAGCCCCGGACTATGGCTCCCACCGAACTATATCTGCTTTCACACCGGTGTGAAAGTAATCATAGTCCGGCAGGTATCAGTCCGGGGTCCATAGACGACAGCGGAATAAAGCGTGACACTATCATAGTCCGGGCTCCAAAGACGACAACGGAATAAAGCGTGACACTATTGTTATTGTGAAGAGTCAAGTGAATCGATTGCGATATTGTTCACCATTGTTCCCGGACTGAGCCCGGAGGATTATATCTCCTGCCACACCGTGTAGGCATATATAGGTGTAAATCCCATCTGCAATGCGTAATTAACAAGTTACGCACATCATTAGTACTACCCCTATCTATGTAACTTAGTAACTATACACTGTACAATACATTCTCCAAACTATACCTTATTTTACTTGTGATTACATTACAAGCAACAGGGCGGTTTCACGGGAGGTCAGTATATGTTAACTTTGTCTGACCTGCCTCCAGAATAACCTAAGCATGCAGAGAATACAAAGGATTCCCCTGCAGAAATACTTGAAATTTTCGGGTGAGCCAGGTACATGTATTGTATTTTTGCATGCTTGGATGATCTGGAGGGCTAACAAAAGCCCATTCGAAATAATTTACCTTTCGTGAAAGAGCCGTACATGAGACCATTTCCACTTAAATTAAAGCATCTATATATTAATACCGGTGGTCTGTCAGTGTGTCTGTCTGACCGCGTCTATTTTCTCGGAGACCGAGGGTCGCACGTTCCTGAAACTTGGTGGGTGGGTGCCCCTTGACCGAACGAAGACCGAGTTTGTATTGGTTAGTGGATCAAAGGTCATCAAGGGTCATTCAAGGTCAAATGAGGTCAAATGGGGTAAACGTTGGTGTATGGACAAGAAACTTGGTGGGGTTGATTGTTGATGCCGGGTCATTCAAGCCAGGTGATCGCGACACCAAGGTGATCGCGAAACCCGGGGGGGGGGAATTTAAAATTTTTTATATAAATAATTTGTTTTTTTTTTTTTTTTTTTTTTTTTTAAAATAAGGGTTTTTAGCTTATAACTCCGTAAGTATAAGCTTGAGATAGTACAAACTATACATTTTTTTTTTTTAAATCCCAGTGACCATACAATAATTTGGTATGCATTTCAACAAAATTGGAACACTTCAAATTTGACCTTGTATAATCATTCGGTACCCCCTATCTCGCTAAAGGTGCAACGAGAGATTTTGAGGCACCCAAATCCCGGACCCAAATATTGTGTCATTATTTCAAATAGATTAGACACTCAATAGATTACTTACTTTGCATTAAATGTCTTTAAAAGAGAGAAAAAGGTGATTTTGATTTGCTTGTATTTCAATGTAAAACATAGGCTGAATTTCGTATTTGTTCCTATACGAAATTAGAAATTTCACAATTTCTGTACCAAAGAAACATTTCTCAGCTTAATCCTTTCAGATGGGGATATTTCTGATGGAAAGCTTTACATCAGAGCAAAAATCAGAACCTTCTATTTTTTTAGGGACACCTGATATGTGAAATCTCTCGTTGCACCTTTAAGCTACCCCCTTCAGGGTGGCGATCATACATTTTCGTGTATGTTAGTGTTAGTAACTCCTGTATAGTGGCTGTGCCTCTTTTTCCCACACCCCCTCCCCACCATAATTGATTACTGTAGGTTATATTACTATCCTGCCACACCGTGTTGTGAAAGCTATCAACGAGTTGCTCGAATCACACATCGTAATGATCCCGGTGGTACGCTAGAGTCGTTTTATTTATTTCCATGGTCCCAAAATTCCGTTTTGTATAGAGGGGTCACCGTTCTCTAAATCCAGATCCGGGAAATAGGCGGGACCATTGTTTGGTTGTATATGTTAAGACGCTCCAGCATCCGCTTTACAATACCGGGTCTTTGATACGCCAGATTTAAATTTTCTGACGGATCCTTAGCTATATTGAAGAGCCATAAACCTACTGGTGGTTCAACGGGATCAATGGCTGGCAAACCGGACTCTGGGGGTGGCACCCATGAGTGCGTTATGCCTATGAAAAGAAAACAAAATATCAATTAAATCGAACAGTCCATTGAGAAAACGATAGCGGCATCATTGAACAAATACATGAAAGTAAAAATTCGAAGAAAACAAATTCAATTATATTTTACGTGGTAAACTTAAAGGTGCATTTCGTGATTCCAGCACCTTTTGTTTTATTCATTGTTACATTCATTGAGACAAAGCTTATTCACAAATTTGAGTTGATTCCGATCTTGCGGTTTTGTGATATGAGCAGTTGTTTGTTTCCCACGGTCCCTTACGCCACCGAGCTGTAATTAATTTCTGTCCGTTTACGGAAAGAATATACAAAATTGCGAATTTCTACGACCGAATTTGCACGCAAGATTACTAAGGCTAATGGTTCAGATGATATAAAATTCTCACCTTTTTTCAGGTAAGTCGGGGGACGAGGTTGTGGATCACGAAATGCCCCTTTAAAATTGATAAAGATCAAAGTGATCATTGCCGTTTTGGCGATAAAATTTACAGCTGGGACAAATAGACTACATGGATTGGAAACTCGGCTATACTAAGTTACTCCTTTGTATAATAATTCGGATGGAGGGACGTACCAATAGAGGCAGGAAGTAGAGTACCCTTGACAAAAAAAAATATGATGAAATACATGCAAATCGCTGTTTTGGAACTTATAGACCGTATTCAAGATGACGTCAGCCACTCTGAAATGTTGGGGGAAAAGATGCATCCATTACAGGACTACAATACCTTAAGCTGTCAATCGATCCAGTTTTAGCGGATTGCACAGGGATCATTGCCAGGTAAATGTATTGTAGCTACTGGAATGCGTCTATATTGTCCCCACCCTGGGTGGCTATTGAATACTGTCTATTATTTACCCTCTGATCGTGACGACTTTTCATGACCGAGCTTTTGCCTCCCTCTACCACAACCTGAAAACGCCACAGTGCGATCGGGTTAGCCCTTTTATACCCAGAATGCACCAGGACATACAGTTTTCGCATCCCTTTATAAGTCCCAACAAAAGTTTTTGTTGACACGACTAGAAACTTTTTATTGTCTGATTAAAAGTACAGGTGTAATTCCGAAATTTTATGGTGTCTATTACACGCATTTTTTTTTTAAATTGGTGCTTACAAACTGGAATTATTTTTCAACGTTTTAGATGACAAAATCCTCTTACTCCAGCAACCACCCTTACCCCCACCCCCACAGCACCACCCCACCCCCACCACCCCAACCACCTTCCCCCCTCCTCCCCTACTATTCCTCTCTCCAACACCATCACCACCGCCACCAACCTCCTCCAACCACCTCTTTTAATTAACCCACCGGTCTCCAACAATTAAGCTTCCAGTCCCCATTCGCAGAGCAGCGCGTCCAGAGTCGGACGTATTTAATGTTGGTGGCATGGTCTATATTATGGGAGCTCTGTTCTCTGTGATGACCTATTTTTACTGGCAGATAAAATTAGATGAATTTACGAATTTGGAAGGAGTTCGAGAGAGACAGAAAGTTCGCTAAGTTGTAAAGGTCGGGTAAACAGAAAGTTCGAAAAAGTTTGAAGTTCGTTAAACGAAAGTTCGAAAAATTTTTAAAGGTCGTTAAAGTAGAAATAAGTTAGAATAAGGTTCGAAAAAAAGTTAGAACGAAACGAAGAACTCAATCGAAAGGAATACCTAAAGGAAAAAGAAAGAACGAACTGAAGGAGGAACGAAAGAAAGAACTACATAAATAAAGCTAAAAAAAGAATTATTGAGTGAGTGAATTATTAACCTTTAACGACCACTCAACACAATTGTGTCAATCGTGCCAGTAGTTAATCAGAATATTTAAACAAATTTAAAATCTTTATAAAAACATACACTTTATTACATTCTAGTAACGCATTTATAAAAAAAAAGTTATAAATATTAAACATGATCAGCCTCTTTCAGGACATTTATCACCTGAATAGGCCCTAGATCTGAATGTTTTTCAATCTGGACGCTATATTTTTCTACGTCTAGCGCATAAAAATCAACGCATTTAAGTAATGCATGTTTCACAGAAGAGCACAATCACAAGGAATACCCTAAGGGACTGCTCACCTCTAATCAATAACTATGGGTCATTTAATATGACCAATTTTAAGATCGCGCGAGAACAATTTCGTCCTTCGTCCAATCAAACCTGAACTGCCTGTAGATCCAACATTTAGTTGCAAAGCATGCATTTTATTATTAGGAATTCAATCAAACAGTATTTGCCAATTATTTCTGATATAGCTATTAACAGAAGCCTTAAATCAGTAAAAGTGATCTCAATGTTTGTTATATTCATAAGTGGTTCTTTCGCAGCTTTTCGCCAATACATCAACCTTTCCATTGCCTTGAATACCAATATGGCTCGGAATCCAAGCTAAAACAACAGATTTATTCATTTGGGACAAATTGAAGAATACTTCCATGCAGCTCAGCAATATAGGGATGACGACACTCTCTGCCTTTCAAAGCCATAGGACTAGATAATGAATCAGTAAATACAATGAAATGACTCTCATTGGAAATTTCAGCTAATTCTAAGGCAAACTCAAGCAAGCTCCCTAGAGGAAAGTTTGACTTTAACCGCAAAAAGTGAGGTAGCGGTATTTTTAAGATCTAGGAGCAATTTCCCACTAACTCAAGGCAAGGGTCTGCTCCTTGAAATTTTGCCAGGTGGGTTTTAAAGCGATTAAGGGACGTTTTGGACTAAAACGTAAAATTGGCTGAAGCTGGATCATCCCGATTGCGAGTCCAGTGCTCTCCCAACTAAGCTATTCACACCCTTGCGTCAATTATTGGTCCCAACCAACACCTCTGAAGCAATAAACGTAATATGTACGGCCAGTGTGGCAGAAGATATAGTCCGCCAAACTCACAGTCCGCCTACAATGGCTCTCGATTCAGTTGATTCTTCACGCAACATTAGTTTCATGCTTTATTCCGTTGTCGTCTCTGGAGCCCGGACTATGGCTCCTGGTGGACCATATCTCCCTTTACACTGGTGTAAAGCGAGAGTCCCCATGACAGTGTCCTGGCTTGCACAATAAAGGTGCATCTTCTGTTTTATTCGTTGTTCACTAGATATCCCTGAGAAAAGCTTATTCACAAAATTTGAGCAAGGGTTTGAGTTGATCCAGATCTTGCGGTTTTGTGTAATGAGCAATTGTTTGTTTACCACCGTCCCCATGTAAGATTGGTACACATGGATTACTAAGGCCAACTTCAGATGATTACAATCTCACTTTTTTTAGTACGTCGGGGGACGTGCTTGTTGGATCACGAATGCCCCCTTTTACCATTATATGGTATAAAACGCGCCCAATTGGGAGAGGCTGTTGGTAACGTTCTGCTAATGATGGCGTGCAGACTGTGCATGCACAATAGTGGTGACACTAGTGACAGCGGTTAGACCCTCTATCATAGGTCCGCTCAAATTCATGACCCCAGATCAATATTTGGTGCATCCCAGGAAACTTAGTAGCGCCTACACTAGACAGACTTGAACAAGTTTCCTCATATTCTGATATGTCTTGCTTCCAAGTTTTTCTCCGAGCGGGTCAGTACTCCGAAAGGTCGTTCAAGAAATGCCTGAGAAATGTTTAGGGTTAAGGTTGGGGTTTTAGGTTAATGTTGGGTTGGGTTAGAGCCTGAGAAAACATCTGTCTTAATGAAGGTTTTATCCCCCAACGGTTTTTCATTCGAGTAATGCTCTTCGGAGCACGATATCCGCAATGAACATTTTTTCTAAATTTTTTTGGGGGTGACTTTTCGGAACATTTGCCGTTCGTATATTTACCTATGGAGATAGACTTTGGAATAAAGTACCATTCAGACCAAAGGTCTGTCTAATTCATATCCTTTCGTAACAAAACTCTTTCGGAATGACACGTCGGAACATCGACGTGTACCCGAACAGATAGAAATGGCGATAATACATTCATAGCATCAGCATTGATGCACGCCAATTGAGGAATTGCTGAAACGGGATTCGAAGCCGGCGACCTCTGGTATTGTGAGTCTACTGACTGCCCCCCTTGGGTGACGGTTGATCCCCAATATACCGTATGCAATTGACGTGCATCCGCCCGACATGTTGGTTGACAAATGCATACATCCATCGACCTACAATACATTAGCTGTCAATCTATCTGTTTAGCGATTGCACAGCGATCATTGACAGGTGAATGTATTTGTAGTACTGGAATGCGTCTATCTTGGTCCCCAATATTGCTGGCTATTGATCGGTCCTATATTCAAAATTCTCCGCCATTTTGAATCACCAAACAGTATTATGTACTGCGGATCAATATTGATGCAGTCCCTGAAATTTAGTATAGCAAAAACCCATGACAGGAAAATGGCTTTAGCCTATAGTAACATTTTTTATCATTATTGATGCACACAATTGGTAGAACAATTATGGACTAACATCAAAGAAGAACTATGCTTAATCAGTATCACCTGTCGACCTCGGAATTTTACTATAATGGACAAAAACGTATATACATTTAGATAAATAGTCCCCTTTTCCGTCAAAAACGGAAGGGAACAAAAGTTTTTCAGCTGGTGGAATATGGCAATATTTTTTGTGTTGGAAGTATGGGTGGTGAAAATGAAGTGTTTGACTGCAGAACACAATTATTGTGATCGAGTGATTAAACATGGAGCTACTTGTCATTAATTGCTGTACTATCGGCACAGTTGTGCAAGCCTACAACATGCAGAAAACGCTAAATTATTATGGCCAACAGCAGAACTAAGCCATGCTTTACTTCCAGTCGCGGCGAGAGATTGGCCTGCGCATCACCGGATTGTGACCTAAGATCAAGTGTTTACGCATGCTCACGCGCCAGAATCGCTCGCTGCGACTAAAAGTATATCCATGGGCTTTGGAGAAATTAAAAGTAATTACACGATGGAAGTCCAAAATCGTATCATCAAGTTCCGTCCTGTACCATTAAGACTTCCCATTGACCTATACTAGAACAATCGTAGGAAACCCAATCACGGACATGAATTAAACGCTTGGATAGTTGCTCCCTTTGATCGCTTTGGTGGTAACAGTGGATGTGAAACCAAAAACCAACACCATGACCGGCCTCCTCCCAGAGAGGTTTTTACATCCTCGCAAGGCCAAGTGTACTTGGGGAATTACAGTGTCACCGACACTGTAACAATGAGCTTCAACCATTATCTACAGAGAAAAAAATACTTGACTAAGGTTGGCTATGGCTATAATAGACGTATTCAAAATAGACCATATTCAATAGCAAGCCATGTTGGTGGACCCAATACTACAATACATTCACATGTCAATGATCCCGTGCAATCGCTTAAAATGGGGTCGATGAAGGTGAATGTATGTCTCCTGGACTGTAGGCATCTTGTCCACCAACATGTTGGTGGCTGGACCTTCATTATTGACGACGGTCTTAGCACAGCCATTGGTGGACAAGATAACGCCAGTCAAGATACTACAATACATTCGCCTGTCAATGTGATCCCTGTGCAATCGCTCTAAACATGGATCGATTGACAGCTTTAATGTATTGTAGTCCTGGAATGTATGCATCTGGTCCACCAATGTCTGGTGTCTGACGGTCCAAACACCATTTCCGTAATTGTAATCCTGGTCTTGCAAATGTTTATTGAGTTTCAGGTAGGATTTCGGATTTTTAAAAATGTTGCGATGTTCTTTTAACCAATTTTGTTCATCAATATGGTCCTACGCGGTATCAAGATCAGCGGGTGTTTTGAATCAATCCCATGATGACAGCAAAGTGCCTACTTACGTACTGCTACTAAACACGTGTTCAGTGTATAGGGATAAAAAAGTGTTCAAAAGTTTAAGACCACCAAGGAAATTTCAAAAGCATGCACAAAAACCCTAAATAAATTACTAACGCTTGTGCTAAAATGAGCGTTAGTCAGGGTTTTTATGTGTTAAGAATAGGATTTTTATGTGATCACATGACCCTATTGAGGTGAAATTTCCCAAAACTGGATGCATTGTGGGATTGACTCAAACACCCTCTAATGATATTCCTCATATGAATGTTTCATTTAACCATTTTTGCACAATATTTCGTCTCCACTTAATTCTCTTTCCCTTGCTCCAACAGACCTTGATGAGGTAATTTGTGCTTTGTGCTTCTCTAAGGGCTGATGCTTACCCAGGGTTTGATGATATAAAACCTAATATTGCTAAAAACTGTGAGACATTTAATTGCTTATCCATTGGTTCACATTTTTAATATTTTCAATTTGTCTATCGCTTCTGGTATCGTTCCTGATTAACTCAAGCTACAATCTTGGAAAAAAATTGTTGGAACACTTGTGTTGAAAAAATTCCCCCTTCTCCCCCGAAACAATGTTGTTCATGTCGTCAGCAGCCTTGGCACACACCCCAACATTGAGATGATGGGGGTGGGGAAGGGAAAGGTCGAATGGAACGTTCAGGCTTGCAATTGAACTGACTTTTGGGTTAGGGACCTACGATGTGATCACGGCAAGCATTTAATACAATCGTGTTAGGTGTTCCAACTATTTTTTTCCAAGATTGTAGCTAAAGTAGTCCTTCTCTACAAATCTGGTGATTCTGATTTATATAACAATTCAGTTCTTCCTGTTGTTTTCGAAACAAATTTCGAACGTATTATTCAGATGAGGCTATCATTTTTTCACACTGTGGTTTGCTTCATTACAGTCAATTTGGGTTTAGAAATAAATATATTAGTGGCACAGAACATGATTACGACTCATCTTGATAAAGGTAACCACACTGTCTGAATATTCCCAGACCTTTCCAAAGCATTTGATATGATCAATCACGATATTCTTTTAACTAAATTACACTATTTTGGTGTCCGTAGTAATGCCTTGGAAAGGGGATAGGAATTGCCTTAAAAATAGAAAACAATGTTACTTAAAATAAATGTAAATCTGATATCGACACATTACAATGTGATAACATTAAGAAATAAGCTCAAACATGTGGGTATTTTTATTATGAAGAATTTTTAGTCTAAACATTCTTCATTACAATGTGGTGTTACTCAAGGATCAGTTTTGGGTCCTTATCATTTTATTAATGATATTGCACTTTCGTTCAAATTATCATTTTTCATTTATGCAGATGATACCAACGCTATTATGTCCTATCATGATCTTGATCAACTTATTAATTCTGTTAACAACGATCTAATATATCCACCTGGTTTAAAGTAAATAAATTATTATCACTTAATTATATGATGTTCAAGAATCGTTATAGTAACGGCCCATATAATAATACCCATGCTTTTATTGATGACATCGAACTTTCAAAGTATCACAAACAAAAGTCCATGGAGTCATTACGTTGCAAATGTTGTTTCAAAATATAGTGGCCTTTCTATTTCGTTTAAGACATATACTTCCTTGTTGAACCTTATTGTCACTTTACAAACAAATTGGTTCTCCCCTACCTCTATTATTTTAATATTATTTCTAATAATTGTAATTTAAATACAATTTTCATATTCATAAAAATATTCATAAATTAAGTCTGTGTTTATGTATATCTTTACTATTAATAAGCTTCCCCCTAATTTTGATGATTATTTTGTGAAAAATTGTGCTATACATGGTCATGCCACCCGTTCATCACATGTTTCGACCTGCTGCTTTTAATTATGACCTAGTAAGGTATACTATCCGTACACAAGGTCCTTTACTTAGGAATTCCATTTCTGCCAATATCAAACATGCTTCTTCATGCAATATTTTCAAAGGTAATTAGAATTAGTTAATATCATTATATCAATAATTTTATTTTTATATCATCTATGCAACATATGCTTGTTTTGGTTATATCTGTTGTTTGCCATCGTCAACATCGATATCTATATCTGTCTGCACCTGTCTTGTCAGTCTGTGCCATTCACTTAATTGTCCTTTGTCTTTTATTTTGCGTCCTTTCAGTTTGAACCTTGAAACATGACAGGGCCTCAAGTATGTTATACTTCTCATCATTTAATTATGCAACCCCTGCGGGCTCGGGTAAAAGAATAGGCCCCATGTATTCCCTGCACGTCGTAGGAGGCGACTAAAAGGGAACCCCTGTGGGCTTGGGGTAAAGAATAGGCCCGATATTTTCCCTTTATGTCGTAAGAGGCGACTAAAAGGACAACTCGTCTAATGTTCCAACATGATGCGTTTGTAAAAGCTTGTAATATTTCCTACGTGCAAGATGAATTCAAAGCAATTGATTAGTATAATGTTTTATGTTTAACATGTTAAAGGAAATTTGAAGTTTTTTGACAATTAAAATAGGCCATCTGTAAAACCTGTATTAGATTTGCCTATACTCCGGCTCATTATTAAATTATATATTATTTACAATTATAAATTATGTGCCAGAGTATTCTTTCAGAAATGTAATCTGTTTTATTGGCTATATATCAATGTATCTTGGCTATTTCATAGGGATTAAGTGTTTGTATGTTATGATGATATAGAAATCGGGAGGTGTATTTGCTTTGATGCGATTGTTGATTGGCAGAGCCTGAAGTTGTTTTAGCTTGATCTGAAATTCGTCATTCTTACTTGATACATGGACTGGTGATGAATTAATACATCAGTGTATCTCTTGTAATTATGGTCTAATTCATCAGTGTATCTCTTGTAGTTGTGCTTTTAATGCAGACGTTCATTTTCTGCGAGTGTCATTGCAATCAATAAGTTATTGGTCTAAATGTGCATTAAGGTTTTTAACATCAAAATAGGAAATGTGTTTTGTTATTGAACTATTATAATGTATCTTAGCTATTTCAAAAGTGAGAGTTTGTATGTTATGTTGATGTTGAAAGACATTTTGGGTTTTTTTATGTTTGTCTAGTCAAATGCTTGATATATATAAGTAACCATGGTGGCACAATATTACACAGTTGTATTGAGATGTCGTTAAATTCTAATACCTTAACTTTATATTATGCAATGTTCTAAGTTGAGGAACTGAATTATATTAGAGCGACCTGCACATTTTACGAGCTTTGCTCTTTAGCAGACGTCCTACCATCGAAATGATTTTCTTTTCTCTTTCTCTGTTGCAAATGATTTGATGGTGAATAAATGAAACTTGAAAAAGGCTGTTAGGAAAATATTACAATCTGATAAGAGCTGCGCTACGGTTGCGCCCTTGTTGAAGCAAAATGATTCGGATGATTTTATAGTGAGTGTAAAAATACTTGTAACTACAGCAACAGTTGTAACATGATATACGATGAATGGGGTCCTAAATGCCGAGCGTTTATTTGGTTATTTTATCAGCACATACACAAATGTAATAATTTTCCTTCCACAGTTCATCAGTTTTTAAAAACTCACCCGTAGAAAATACAATGATGGTGTTCTCATAAAGTCCAGTATCTTTCAGTGTGTCAGTGACGTTAGCAATACCTTCATCTAAGCAGCTTATCATTCCAGCCAAGGTTTGACGGTCCTTATCGGGGATGAGGTGTTCATAGGGTGTCTTGTAGTGTTCAGGTACTTCATAGGGATCATGTGGAGCAGTGAATGCAAGATACATAATATAAGGCTGTATAATATTTCAAAGAAAAACATAGGAATTTTATTTTAAGTTACACTCGTAATAGGCGTTTGTTGGAAACTGCAAAACATTCTAACATTTAAGTGCCTGGGGTGGTGTGGTAGCGTTGTACACAACATTTTTCCCGCGATTTAACATGAAATATTTTGTAATCTTATTTTTTTTATGTGCCTAACTACTAAAAAATTTACAATGCCAGTGCATGGGTACCCTTGACCTTACTCATTTCTCATGGAAAATCGGCGGGATTTTTTTTTTTCATTATTACGGAAATTTTCGTTATTTCATTTACAATATAATAAAAAACAACAAAAGCACAAAGCAGCGTTTTGTCATTTTTGCCAGTTGAGCAAACTATTACGGTGTGCGAAAAAAAATGCATCAATCGAGTGTGACAAACAGAAAGGGACCCCCCCCCCCGCCATCAGTATGTGAAAGAATAGTTAAAGAATTCTTTAATTCTGCTGTTTATAATAAAAAATTGTTCTGTTTACTAAGGTTTATATAATGTTTGCTTACAGCTACCATAATATTATTATGGGCTTTATGAGAATGTATATTTTGAGTAAGAAGCTATTTGCTTAGTAGAACATATTAAACATCACATTTCTCAAGCAGTATACAGCAGAATTAAAGAAATTATTATTATTACTATTTAGTCAAGGTTTGATATAAAAGAAGGCAGTGCCAATTTTGGTGTTTCCTAGATAAGCACTTTTTAAACAAGTGATCCCCCCCCCCCAACTTCTAGACGAGAATAAACGTCATTTTTGGAAAGATTTGGTCTTATGTGCTTTAATAGCGCTCGATGGGCATGTTTTTTTTTTTTGTTTTGCTGTGTTTTTTGTTGTGGGTTTTTGATAGCGCGGGTACCGTCACTATACCTCACCGGTTTGATTTTGCAGGTAGTCTGATCACATTTTGGGCTTATCTTGAAAACACTGTGGTGGGCGTGTTCCTTTCTGTCTCCACGCTGCCTTGGAAATCTTCTCGGTGTCTTGATGAATGTCGGAGCCTTGGTGCAAACAGTAAGGTCGAGATTTAAAGTTAAATGTTAGTGCAGTGTGAGCACACATACGACATTACCTCCCTGGGCACTCACACACACACACACACACGCGAGCGGGCGCGCGCACACGCACCACACAAAAAACGCAAAACACACACACAAAGCAATATTCGATGCGATATGACACACATGTGTTCTATTACCTTCGCGTATAGTTTTGCCACCATAAGAAGGTGAGTGGGTGGGTGAGTGAGTGAGTGAGTGAGGGTGAGTGAGTGAGTGAGGTGATGAAGTGAGTGAAGTGAGTGAGTGAGTGAGTGAGTGATGAGGAGGTGAACGAGCGGGCGGGCGGCGAGCGATGCGGCGTAGAGTGAATGAGGCAATGAGCGAAGGACTCACTGAGTAAGTTAGTCACTCACTCACGCACTCACCAAAGTAAAGCATGAACACGAAACATGTTCGCATAACATGCGAAAAAATGGCTAAGTAAAACCAGTGGCGCCATCAGAGTCATTATGGGGGAGGGGAAAATGGAGGAAGGCAAAACATTTGGGGGTAGATTCGATAGTGTCCTTTGGAGCTAGGGGTAACCCTTTTAAACAAATCGTCAGTTTGGCGATTTGTCAAAGCCATTGACCAATTTGAACACTTTTGATTATCTTTTAAAAATTATTAAATTTGTAGCATATCGTCTTGTTCAAGACGCTCAACTATATCCCCTTTTCGAGGTACATCCCCGTATATTATCATTCGTGTTGCCATCCCCCCCCCCCTTACTGAGACCCAGCAAACTCTTACCATGGGGATTTTAAAAAAAAAACATCTCAGAAATCTACGCCCTGAGTCTTAGCACGGCGCCCATGCAAATCCCCACCACCACCCAATCCAGGGCATTAGTGTGATCTCTGGGGGTTTTGACCCGGAAAAATGGCTTACTGTATTTTGCGAAACGAAACGAAACGAAACAAGTAACTACCCATTGAATTACACGATTTATTCGTCATGCATGCATAAAACGTGCATAACGGAATAAAGCGTGGTAATCCAACCTGGGGTAGTTATGTTTCGTTTCGTTTCGTTCGCAAAATACAGTAAGCCGAAAAAATGTTATTGAGCTGATTTTGCCCAGATAAGCAGACTGCATCATACAAACAAATATCTAAAATCCCCATAAATCCCCTGGGGAGAAAATTATATCAAAGATGGCGCAATTAGCTATAGCTTTTTACAACAAAGTACCAGAATGGAAACTGGAGTATGAAGAAATATAGTAAAGATGAATCCCAGAAATTGGGAGAAAGAACATTGGGTGTGAAAACACCTCAAGAGGAAACTTCATATTACATAATTTCAGGCTCGTCTTGATACCCGTCCACTTGTTTACACAAAGATCTCTTTATTTTTATATCTATTTATTTATTCACTTATTATATTTATTCATTTATAATCATTCTTGTAATTTTATTATTCGATTTATATATATATTGATATAATTTGTTTGTTCTTTATCCCTCTTTTTCCTTGTCTGAAGTTGAGATAAAGCAAAATATAGTACTGGTGGCGGCCAGTTTGGAATTCAACATAAAGGATAAAAAACTGGATTAATTTTAAGATTTAGACATAAATAATAACACAATTCCTTGAGAAGCCAATGTATAGCTAATTATATGCATTGTCAGCTATTTTGGCGGCGATCTTGAATAAAAAATTTCCCCACAGGAGATTCATGGGGATTTGGATATGTTGTTATATGATGTATTCTGCGTTCGGTGAAAAAAAATCAGCTCAATATACCAATTTTTCCACGTAGTATGTGTATTTCTTCAGGGACTATACTAATTAGGCCGGCCCATGCAAAAACCCGTAAATGAAAATGGTCTCAGAAATCTGTTTCATACCTTCAATTTTGTATTATTTATCTCAATTTGCTTACTTAAGTATTTAGGCCATTCAATCTCAGAACAGGTTGTCATCTTATGCCCTTATTACTTTGGTTTACCCCTAACTTAAACCGTGCGGGGACTGCATATATCTCAATGCAGTGTAATTATTTGTATCCTCGTTTTCTGTTACTGCCCCGATGATTCCTTAATTAAATGTTCACAAAATTAGCGAACTCACTCCTTCCATAATGTAATTTTGCCCAATATTGTTTTGTATTTTCACTGTAATATATATTTTGTCTTAATTTGCTCTTTTTATCTTTATTATTTAACATTACCTTGATTTTAACCCTCATTTATGTATTCACTCAACTGTTTTATTTGCCAGGTTTTGTCAAGCAAAACCTACTGTTTAAAAAACCAAAATGCATTTGTTCATTTCACTTATTGTCAAGCTGCTCTGGTTTTGTTCAGTTACTTTTGCATTATATTTGTACCCGATTTCCTCCGTTCACACAATAGGTTTTTTTTGTTGTTTTCCCTCACCTCGTCTTAAATACCATCTAATTTATTCTAAATAGTAGTATTACTGACTTTGTAATCTGGGTGTATTTAATTAGTATTTAGTTTTGTGTTTTGTATCTTCGTTTTTAGTGTTGCTGCATGTCCTGACTCCCTTGCCTAGGTCTCTTCCACCTCAAGCCTTTTTCTTTTGACAGCTCTCTCTCCCCGTCCGATGATCCTTCTGACACCATCTGACTTCACTAGCGGTATGACATCTCTTGTCCTCTATTACCGAACAACACCATTCACATACCATAATCCAATATTCACAATTGTAATTTATCTCTTTTCATCTTAACAACAGCAGTCTCAATAAACCCTCCATGACGTTGTAAACTACTGGCTTCCTTTCAACCCCACTTTGACATCTACGGTTTCTCTGAGACCTGGTTGACTGCCCAAGGGGACGCTAGTTTAGTTGATATTGCGGTTATTCGATTGAGAACTGTATTCGTCAGGGTTGTCGAGGAGGAGGTGTTTTCTTTATTCATTAAAACCTCTTTAATTATCGCTGTAAGGCCCGTACCTCCCCCCTTGTACTGTGCCGACTGCGTATTCCTCCTTTTTCTCCGAATTTTGTCTTAATTCCACCAAGACCGTATTGGCATTGTTTATAAACCTGGCGTATGTTGTCCAGACGGACTTTTTATTACCGCTTAGTAACACCTTAACAACATTATCTTCTGAATAAACCTTGCTATATTATGGGGGGACTTTCAATTTAAATCTTCTTTTCTCACGAAACCGATTCCAAAGTCAGTGATTTCATCAATAATCCTTTATTCCTATGATGTTACCCCAGCATCGACCGTCCTACCCGGATTAGACTAACTTAATGCCACACAAGCGTTTCCCTTATTGACAATCTCTTCACCAATGATATCGTCTCGGGCGCGTCCAATCGGGTGTCGTTGTTACTGATTTATCCGCCTCATTTCCCTGTATTTCTCACTCAACAACGCTATAGGCCTACTAACGGCTACCACCCCAAAAAACACCCTCCCCACAAACTACAGAGTCGCGTCAATTTAAACCGAATAACATTAAAGGTTTACCAATGCACTTCCCTTGTAGATTTGCAGCATATATGAAATGCCACCGACCCTTTAAAGCCTTACTCTTTTAACTCAAAGTTTACAAGAGCTCTTGGATACCCTGTCCAATAAAACCATATATTTCTCAACGTAATTCGCCTAAAAAGCCTTGGGTTACCAAAGGTCTAATCAAATCGCTTCAACTAAAGACAAGCTTTATAAATCATATATCACAAAACCGACATTGAATAATAAATTAAATATATATACTACTTCCCGTAATCATCTAAACTCTCTATTACGACTGAGTAAAAGATCTTACCTCACTAAAACATTGAAACTAATAAAAATAACACTAAACATGTGGCAAACCTAAATCAATTTGTAGTATCGTTACGTAGGAAACCAGCGACCCCAGCTACCGACCGGATGTTTTCCTCGATAAGGAATGGCAACAATTGCCGTCAACGATGAGAAATACCGAGACCTTCAATAATTTTTTTTGCGATATCGGTAAAGTTCTTGCGGAAAAAAATTCTGAACCCATCTACAATTATCAATCAGCCTCCTCTGTGTCATCCTATAACAATCCTAGTAGTTTATTCCTCACCCCAACACTGCTGAGGATATTACTGAGCTAACATCTAAGTTGAAGAACTGTTACAGCAGTGGTTCTGATGACATCGGCAATAATTTGCTTAAGCAAATCATCCTCCCAATTAGTCAAGTCATCGCCCCTATATTTAATCTGTCCCTTTCAACGGGTACTGTTCCCTCTCTACTTAAAGTAGCTAATGTTATCCCTATTTTCAAGGCCGGTGATAAGCACGATTTCACCAACTATAGGCCTATATCTAGTCAAACCAGCTATATCCAGCTCTGGAAAAATTGTTTATTGCCCGTATTTTTATTTCGTCGAGCATCAAATATTCTGACTCCACGCACTTCGGTTAGGCCTAAACGTATCAACGCAATATTGCAATTAAATTAGCTTTCTTGTTTAATAACCGACAACTTGGACAAAAAACTACACACAGTTGGTATCTTTCTTTATTTAAGTAAGCCTTGGATACCATAAATCACAACATTCTTTGCACCCCTGAACACTATGGTATCAATGCCTTGCCAACACTTGTCTCAGAAGTTATCCTTTCGGGTAGAACTCAACGCGTCCTCTTCAACACACCTTGTCCAGGCTTTGCTCCCATTACGCGTGGAGTTCCTCCGGGCTCGATCCTAGGACCATTACTCTTTTTATTTAACATTAATACCTTCCACTCTGTTCTAAAACTCCCATTTTATTTTATTTTGCTGAAGATACTAATATTCTCTTTTCACATCATGACCCTAAAAACTTTGAATTAATAATTAATGATGAACTTAATAAAATTTCTAATTGGTTTAAAGTGAAATAAATTGTCCCTCTGAATATTAAAAAGGGTACAAATTACATGGATATCAAAAATAAGCATAGCAATAAACCCAACATCAAAATCGTATAAAATTGATAACACATCTATCCAACAGGTTGAACAACTATATCCTAGGGACCTTTTTAATTATTATAAATTTAGCTTTGGCGTTTCTCACACTCTACATGTTTTCTAAATTGTCTCCCAAATACAATGGCATCATCCGTAAAGGTCCCGCCCATTTCTTTTCTTCCCCTCAAGATTCCATTAAAACTCTCTATAATTCTCTTGTCCTCCCTATTTGTCTTATGCTGCTATGATCTTGTGTGATCCTAACAACGCTAGATCTTGATTCTTTATTTCTCCTTCACAAGAAGGTTACTACGGACCTGTACCATTCTCTGTGTCTTGATCACACAGATCCTTTTTCCCTCCTTGTCCACTTTGAAAATACCTATATTTACAAGCCTTCAATTGATAACCTTCATGTATCAGTTCCATCACGTGCTTCTCCCTAGGCGTCTTCTCTCGAGATGACCTTTTTAACATCGATTCTCATTCTCATTATTATAACCCAGATATAGGGAGGTATCCTTCCTCACTGCTACGAACTCTGTCCCTGCCAGCAACACTTCTAGAACTCAATTACCCTTGCTCTGGAACTCTTTTCCAATGACTCTATCTAAATCTCTCGCTCACCCTCTCTCCCTGCCTTCAACTCGAGAATGAAGAAGGACAATCATCAAAAAAAAATATCTAAACTCTGCGCTGTATCTGATAACGCCCTTGTTTTTCTTGGACTTTTGCTTTTTTATTCTTTTTCTTTCTGATTTGTCCTATTATTTCCCCCCCCGGTCCGTCTTACTTCCTTTCTCTTTAGTCTTTCCTCCCCCGTCCTTCCTTTGTCGTTCTTTATTTCTTTCTCTCTCTATCCTTCCTGTGTTTCTCCCTCCTCTAACCTTTTACTCCTTTATTCCCTCGTATGCATTTCTCCTGTCCTTGCACTCACCAATTCTTCCGTCTCCTTCCCGCCTCCTTCCTTCCCTCCTTCCTTCCTTCTTTTTCCCTTCCTTCCTCCTCCCTCTTCCTTGCTTCCTATTTAGACATGTTGTTTTGTCCTGTTTGTCTTGTCTTTTTATGTGACCTGTACTTGTGATATTTATATTTTGCATAAATTGTAGACTTAAAAAGAGGCCACTGCACCTCACTGTTCTGCGTTTCAGCAGTGACCCTCGATCTTCACATTCACCACAGTTTCACTTTATTTCCTATTATGCAATGCTTGTTTTAAATATTTGCCTGTTTGTACATTTTTTATCATAGTGAATTAATACTCTGTATTGCATGTTTCTTGTGTCGTGTACTGCGTGATGCGGCCAAGTTCACATAAAATTGATTTGATGATATTATGTGCACAACCACTCCCAATCTTACGAATTATTACCGATTTCCCAATCCAACACCACCCATAATATTCTCCTCCCTAATAATATTCCTAACACTACCACGAATCGCTCACAGCGATGCGGAGCCTCGCCGTCTTGTTCAGTCTGTATTTCATACAGCTTGATATGCCGAACAACTTATGCAAATCCGCATTGTCAGGTGGTTTATTTGTGCGTGGCATGTAAAAAGGCTCACGCTTCATGAATAAATCTGATCCAGTAGTCTTGCCAAAACGCTTCTTTGATTGTCATTTCGGCTTGAATGATTCATCGTCGCCCGCAAAAAAAAACAACTGCTTTCGTCTTTCCCAAAAGCAAACCCCCTCGACATGTTTTCTGCCATCACGAGAAAATTTTTTCAGTCCCTCACAGTACACCCTTCGTCTGCCCTTTGCAGCAGCGTCACTTGTCTTTTCAATTGCGTTAAAAACCTATCACAAAGACGAACCCAACACACAGCAGCTGCAGCACTGCCCTGGCATCGTTGGTTGTGAGATTTTCAGGTCCGAGTTTGGATTACGATACGCACGGCTGTAGTTTTTTTTGACCACACCCATGCCCAGGACAGGTCCTCCCTCACTATCTCAAAGAGCGCTATTATTAGCTTATCTTTTTTTTTTTCCCCTCTAACCTGAAAAATTACATTATATATTTAGATATTTTAAAAGAAGCGTAGCTAAAATTCGAACCCGAGACACTATATCATGAGGTTAGCTACCTAACCACCAGACTCATCGAAGGATTAGTGTGCCAGATTTGCAATTTAATCCTTGATTAACATTTAACGGGAATAACTCGCCTACTACTATTGTTGTCGAGCACTCAATAAATGATTAGCTCCACTCTGGAACGTTGCCACCCCTATGCTCAAGAGCATGGAGTGGTGGTCAAATCTCAACTTGCTAACGGCACTAGTAGCCATGCTTATTAGGCTATGATTTCAAAAGTTCGCTGGTGACAAACCTTCAAGCTAGTCTTGACCAAGACAGTAGCATAGAGTTTGTTTGAAGAAACACGAGTAAAATAAATGTGCATGAAAAAAAATAATGGCCTATCGCTAGGTGATAGTTTCAGAATGGGCTAAGACCTAATCAGCTATTGGCTTTGATTTTTTTTTTGGGGGGAGGGGGGAGCAAATTATGAAATAATTGGGTGGGAAAATATCCCCGTCCTCTCATGTTGGTATTGCACTGCTTAGAACATCCTCCGTTTGTTAGTGCAGCTGGTTTAAATGGTACACAATTCCGTCGTAAGCTGCCTGGAGAATACAAACAAACAACAAGCAAACAAAATGAAGATTGTTTTTAAAATACGACACAAATCATGGCAGCCATTATCATTGCACGAGTCTGCCTATCCAGGTGTCTAACTCTTAGGACCTTCAAATCTTAAAGGTGCGTATTCCGCCTATTTATCTTTGGGATCCCCCTGATTTACCCGGAAGTAGTATTCAAGTTGATAGCAGGATGAAAGACCGTATTTTCTCATTGTCCGTCCTGAAATTTGAGCCCTCAAATCCATTTTATTCCCAGTATAATAAACAAAAAACCGACCGAATCATGGTTAACCATCAATATCAGCACGGTATTGAATAGGGCTTTCAGGTCATTATTGCTTCTACCATCAAAAAAACCGCAAGTTTGTTCCCACGGTACTTGATGGGGGGCGTCCTGTGCAAGTGCACATACGCACTTGAATGTGGTGCGTTGAAAATACAACCAAAAGAATATTATACTCGGCGTAGTCTACAGAACTCATACGGCTATAACATTTTACCGTAAGACATTGATCCACTAGATGTAGTCCTGGAGTATTCAAGACATACGGTTCCCTTCGAATCGATGAATATAACCTCTCTAAATAGATTTTTTCACTATGCCTTACTACCAAGAATGAATCGAAGCCCCTTTGGGCGGTAGTACATTCCTCCTTGTAAAATCCCAAATGCCATTTCCCAACTGCTTAGTGGCGTACCCAGCTTCTCTTAATTCTCGGCCAATGTGACTTCGTCTACAGAATACATGAGGGTCGCGTTGTATAAATGGCACTATGTTGTAAACCATAACGAATCTGACAAAAAAAAAAGAATAGACTCCTATGTATGACAGTACACTACACACTGGTCGTCGCTGGTCACGGAGGCTTAAACGCACTGACCTCTACACATGATTATAGCGGGTCTGAGCCCGCCGATTGAAACATCAGGATTGGTTTTTGACCTAGACAATATGGCGGGAAACATGCATCCCATTGTCAAACCATCGAACTCTGTGTGGAAGTGTGGCACCAGCAGGTGTATGCCAATGTTCGCCATATTGTTAGGTCAAAACCAACTCCTTTTGTTTCACTCGGCTACTCAGACCCGCTATCCATTGTAGAGGTAAGTGATTAAACGTAAATTACATCGAAAAAGCCCTCATAATCCTCTGTAGGTCGCAAAGGTTCATATATTGGCGAATCGCTCACCAAATTGCCTTAAATTTGATGATCCAATGCGAATTTAAGAAAACATACCTGTGTACCATACCTATTCATACTTCATTTTCACTTTTAAAGATGTTTCCTCGTCAAGTTAGTGCACCATGATTTTTAGCCTACTACAGTCCGAAGTTATTTGCCGTATACTCATTAGACATCAAGGGTCTAAGTAAGGTTTTTTGAAAAAAAAATCGTGACACGGACAAAATCGCCCTACTGATAGTTAAACAAACTACCCCACTATCTCTAAACTCATTTATTTTACCTGTGAAATTTAAAAAAAATGTGATTTCCATAAGTGTTGACTCATTTTGACTATTCTGGGAAATGACGGTAACGCCCTATGGGGCTGGACATCTGTTGGTAACTTTTATAGGTTTACCATGGATTCGATCCACGGTGTGTTAGAGTTATTCACTCATACTGATGTCTTGAAATGCAGATACGGTACTCAATTGAGTTGTCGTATGTTGTTAGGAACCATATTTTTTTTACTTAAAGTTAAATGGCCGAGATTTTGGACCATTCGGTGAAAATAATTGTCCGAGGCCGAAGGCCGAGACAATTATTTTCAACGAATGTTGCGAATCGAGGCCATTAACCGACTTAACACACATCTGGTGACTTCACCCTATTGTTTTTTTCGCTACTATTTTGCACGAATGGAGTATTTTTTAAGTTAGTTGCTCCATTCACAGCTAATCAATTACCGATTGAATCCGGATAATGTATTCAAAGTTCGTAAGAATGTTATGCCAAACTTGGTGACAGTGGTAGGCTGCATGCCTCTCATCTAAGAGGATCTGTACAGAAACTCCATGTGTCACGGTTGGATTGGAATAACGTTGATACCGAGAAATACTTTATTGCTACAATAGTTCTCAGCTCTCCTACTGATATTCACTGTTGTGAGGATGTACATGATCCATCAGACTATCACAAATCCATTAACTCCACGGCGAATGAACTGCCTTCTTAAGCCTCGGAGAAAGCCAAGAATCTAAGCGTGGCTTTTGATGTGTGGATCCTTCATGAGCCACTTGTTTAAACCCTAGCAAGTTACTTCATTATGAATGGAAAGAGGCAGGTTCGATTCACCAACTACTATTAATAATTCACTTATAGTATAAATAAAGGAAGTTAAAGGAAGACTTCGTTCTGAAAGATGAAAGGCTCTAGGACTAGGGACGATCAACTTTACTCAGATATTATGAATGCTCACCAGGAGGACACCAACTCTTTCATAAATTGGTTAAGAGGCAGAGATCAAAAACACAACATATACACTCTACTAATTTTTCGAAGGGAAGAATTTGTCGAGCCTGTGACATTTGCAATGGTTTTTTGAAGCATTTTGGGTGCCTTAGCTTCTGCAGACAGTGGCGTAAATTTTAGGATGAGTATAAGCAGATGCTACTTGAGAATTTTCCATCTTGGAAGAATGGTTTACCAAGAATCCATCTAAAAGCGACCATTGTCTGTCCGACGAAGTACGCAAGCTATGTTCCTCCTTCAATAAATTGAAAATCACAGATTGCTTCAACCTTATTGCTGAGCACATTAAATATGCAGGTCCAAATGTGCTTAATGTGCTTACTCGGGTGATCAACATCATTCTATAACCTACAAATTTCCCACAATTCTCTCGACTGGCATCCTCACTCCGATACAAAAAACGGAGCAAAAGTCTTATACGGAACACCCGTTGCATCACATAACTTCTATTATGGCAAACTATTGCAGGCCATGGCTGTATAGAGCAACAAATAATAGTCTTTCCGGGAACCAGAATCTTCTTCAGAGGGGCTCAGCAAACCTCTCCTTCCAATGTTGCCTTACTGGTTACTGAGGCAATTAATGAAGCCAAGGAACAGAGAAAACCTATGAAAACCTATGTATGCCACCTTCTTGATGATCACACTACCTGCTTGATGAGGCTTTACACGTCGCAGGAATAGAGGGGACCTAATGGTGTACTTTCACACAATGTATACCAAACCCACTACTGCTGTAAAATGGAGGGGATACATTTCTTACCAATTTTTTACATTGAAAAGGGGGCGATGCAAGGAAGTGTATCTTCAGCCCAATCTACAAAGTGTTCACAAACAGACTTCTCAATCAACTTGAAGAGCATCACTGTAATCATCGTATTGAATAACAAAGGTGTCTGCACCCACATTTGCAGATGATATGGTTTACTATCAAATTCAAAGAGCATAGATATCAGACCAATGCTTCAAAGTGTAAACCATTGCCTATAATTCTACAGTGCACTTACCTCTCGAAATGAAAAGTTGGAAGCATTCCTTATTTAAAGGAAAACCAAACATCTCTTGGTATTTGCAGCACAAGATGACAATGCCTCTATGTAGCATGTCCGAATTTCAACTAGCCAGAAGAACCCTTTATTGCTTATTGTTGGTGGCAGGGCCTACATGGACAGGAATGACTTGCTCCTCATATTTCCTACAGATTTGGTTTATCTAATGTTATACGAAGAGCTTATGGTATTTGATGCTGCTCTATTCAGCCGCTGACATTGTAAAGTGAGCAGTTTCAGCGCAGACTTTACTCAACTTCAGTTCGTTACAGAAGCACCACCACCAGCTAACGCTGCCTGTTAATGGACTATTGGGTGCCTAACCAATTGAGGCATTTGTTGATGCTGCTATCCTTTCCCTTTCGGCAATAAATATTATGGACATTAATTGCATAGGCGTGAGATGCGCTTTGCAGCTTGTCATCAAACCATTCACGAGTCATTCCTGGTTTAAAATGAAGGCCATAAATTATGGAAACTATAGCCTCCCTTCCTATGTATGAAATCATTAATTCATCATAGATCCTCCACCAAAGCAAGGAAGGAAAACATTACTACGAGGGGCCTTTATGATTTTTGGTCATGCAATTTCCCATGTGGTGCTTCAAAATGTACATCACTGATTTCACTGAACGGGAATTATTATTGGGCGTATCCATCAGGTGTGGACTAATACTGGTCACTGCCAATCCTCGAGATGTATCACATTCTTGCATTAAAGCGAGGCTTCTAACCAACACCTATGTTCTTCAAAGTACCCATGCGAAATACAATAAAAGTGAATGATTTATGCCATTTGCTTATGAACCTGAAGATCGAATCCACTTTCTCACACGATGCTCTAGCTTGCGGATGCAATAGAATAACCATGTAAACAACTCATAGTGCCTTTCAGATGTAATATCGCTAGCCTAGTGAATCACTTTTGATACCAATACCTTAACTGTTCACGTATTTTGATTGCCTCATGTGTACTTCTTAGTAGAGTTTCTACCTCTAAACGACAATACTCATCTAGGTAATAGAGCCAATCACAAGGAACTTGTGCTTCGAATTGCAAATGCGGTGCGTTGCTCCTTGAAGCGATAATATTGTGTAATCTCTTTACAATAACTGCTTTCGATCAGTCGGGTTGCAACCTGTTTATGTAATTGTATCTGATAAAGGTTTATGTATTTGTTTTTGTGGTTTTTTTTATATTGATTATTTTTATTTTATTACTCCTGCACCCCTATACATGCAGCTATTGTTTTTTAAGCATGTATTTATTGCGTAATATTTATTGGTCTATCCATTTACATATACTAGAGGCCGAATACTATGCTTCCTCCAATAAGCAGGTTTCATCCTTGACCCATTCCTGCATGTTGTGTGTATGCGATTACTAAACTCCTCTAAAAAAGTTTGGAAACCTTTTTTTCAGACATGTATTTCTCATTAATTGGTAATTTGATTACACTCTATTGCATAACAGTGAAAAGCTCAGTTATTCTTCTCTACAATGACACCAAAATGATAGAAATGATTACTTCATGGGTTGAGTGACTTCCTTGAATCCCGGTAGTTTAAAGAGAATTGCCAAAATTTCAGTACAGTCACTCAATTTACAATGATTTAGGGTTGCTTTAATAAATTAAGAGCATAGTTAAACGAATGTGCCCATGATGATTTTGCTGATGGCAGGGCTACTGAAGTTTTTTTTAACCCTTTCATTCCTCAGTTACTCATTGACTATCCATATCATTAAACGCAAAGATCGGACGGGCATTTCGTCTCGGAGTACTGTGCTATCGTCGCCAGATTGAGGACAAGGCAAACGGCCTTGGACTTTGAATATTTCCCCGAAAACGGCAGCATTGTTGCCTTCAATATCAACCAGTCTTGTCTTCCCAGTTTCATGGTTGCCCCTCCACCAAAAAGCTGTCGCTTTTCCAATGCAACAGACATGGAAACTTCACTCTCCTCCAAACTTTGAACTCTACCATTCAAATCACTAAGAAAATCTGCATTTCAATCTTAAACCATGACTTCTGTCACCATGTTTAAATTCCACTACACTACCGGTGTTCGACACCACCTAATCGGTGCCTGATGGTGAAGGCCTGTCATTGCTGGTTTCTTAGCAAGTTTACCATGCTCTGCAGATTGGACGTGTGTCAATACTCCCCACACACCTCGCCTGTAAATTTCTGGAAGACCATCTCCAATTCCGAAGAGTGGAGAGTAATAACCCCTGTCTTTCTGGGGTGCTGTTAGCCCTGGGAACACCGCTTCTGGTCTCACACCTCCCATTACCAGTTTGGCACCCGGATTTTTGTGCCCATTTTGAAGTACATCACTAGGCTTACCCCAACATTGCTACAACTTGATTCTGGGATATGCCAGCTTCAATATGCCCCATGGCACGAGCCTTCTGTACTTCTGATACTCTGGCATGAAGAGATACTGAATGATCCACTCTTGACGTTTTCCGTCTTCAAAGACCCGCGTTCAAGCAAACCTAATCCTCTTAAGCTGTGTTAACCCTGTTTCAACTCTTAACTGGGGTATTGAAATTTGGCACTTTTCTTTTCTCAACCTCCGGTATTCAAATGAGTGTCACTCCACCATGAAGAAAACAATACCTATGATTTTTGGTGTCATTGTACTGAGGCATACCTGAGCTTTGCACTGGTATGCAAAAGAGTGCAAAATACATTTTCATTAATGAGAATAGTATGGTCTGAAAAAAAATTCCAAACTTTTTTTGAGATTTTATTATACCCATATGGGATACTAGACCAACTTGTGATGATAATAGACTGATACAAGTAACTGCATGATATTGACTGATACAGACTTCATGGTATAGACTGATACAGTGACTGCATGAATTTTTAGACTTATACTGTTTTTTTGTGCAAGTGCAATCCATGCAAACTATTGCACCGGCTGTATAAGTTTATTAGATTTTTTGCTGCGTTGAAATGTTTTGGTGGCGGTGCTGGTGATGGTGGTCTAATGTGCTGTTTTTATTGTGCCAATACTGTTAATAAGTGTTTAAGACTTTTGGTGGGATGTACTTTTTTCAATCTCTACACTTGTTTTTAGTGTAGGCGACGGCCTGAAGAAGAGCGAAACTCCCAAGCAGGATACAGGATACAGGAATGGTAAGAGTCCTCAAAAAACCGCAATACTGGACAAAACATTCTGTGATTTGTATAATTATTAAGTTAGTTTCAATATTGATCGGCTGCTCAAGTCCCCCCGCATCACATTTAGTAACTGCAATAGTCATTGGGTATAGGTGCGTGTACAGCGTGGTTGATGCTGTGGGCAGTTTTCTACAGAGTGGATATATATGTATATTGAAATTTATTATTACGCATCATTAACTTCATCACCCTAAACTGCTCTGATGGAAACTCCCGGCTCCATTATGTAAACGAGAGAAAGAATGGTCATTAAAACGAATAACTATTTACCACGCCTGTATAAGGGGGTCAAACAATACAAGCTATACAATTGGATATGAAACCGTATCTTGGAATTACAAGCTAAATGCACATTGCAACTTGAGGATGCCCCTGTAATATTATTATATCATATTGATATATTTGTAGCATGTTCATGCTTTCGTTGTTCTAAATTAAATAAACCTCTGAATGTGGATCTGAATCCACTCCAATCTGAGGCGTATGAATATACCGAGGATGAGGATCTGTAAATACTATAGGGGTCCAGAACCCTGGGGAGGGGGCCAGTATCCCCAGTAAATGCCGACGGCAGAATCATACTTCGGTAATATACTGATCGACTTACTGGCGCTATGGGAAACGCATATTTCTCGGTAATTGTGTTTTTCCCCTGGAATGCCAATGGAGTAATAGGACCTGGTATAGTGTGAGGTGCGGGGTCTCATTTGTTTACTATGAGGCAAAAATATATCGGCCTTTACGCTCGTAATCAGGTTTTTCAAATCGCATTTTCCGCATTTCTTTTTTTTTTAGGAAAGTTTTTCAATTTATTTTTAATCGTGGCCGACTATAAATGTCGCGGGAGAAAGTTCATACATACCTCACTTTAAAATTTTAACGGAAATATTTTTTAATTTATGCCATACAACACCCACTAAAACTCTAACCTAAGCCAAAATAAAAAAAAACCATTTGTTTACATGAACAACATGAAACCTGGGTACGCGAATAACCTTTTTCACTTAAGGTTGGCTTCTATAGAAAAGCATGCTTTGATTGTTCCTGGCGTGCACGACGAAAAATCAAAGCATCAAAATCATCATCTTATTACATAAAGACGTGTATTTAGCTTATTATTCACTCATAGTGTAGGCCACTATGTAATTTCGTGTTTTTTTTCTGTTAAAAGCAAAATTCCTCATTCGGTTGTGGTTTGGGTGTAACATGTTGGAAAAAATATCTTGACTTTTTTCAACGTTTTTAGTGTGTCCATCAAGATGGCCTTCCAAAATACAAATTCCCTTATAATTAGTATTCTGAACGCAGTTTGAGGTCCAAATTGACCGACAAATACCCATTTTCCGATACCAACAGTTCAAAAGACTTAAATTCAATCAATATGAAATCACAATTAAACAAACCAAGATTGGCGTACAAACTGGCCGTCAAAAAGCTTATGTTATGAATATTAACGCTGCATTAACACTAATCAATTGAATAGAATTCCAAAATTGCATGGGTGTATAATATCTTGTGGTTGCTAGGAACCCACAACTGACATTTTCTTTTGTTAACATACTTTATAATCCAAGAGGCAGCCATATGGCCGCCGAAAGCTCTGTTAACAGAACTGTAATTTTAACACAACTACCTAAGATTATTAAACATTTGGGCAGAAACATTACATTTAATACTCTGACAAGAAGAACTAAATTCAACACATTCTGTGTTGCTAACGGCTCTTTGAATCCAAGATTGCAGCCACCGTAAGCACTGATACTAGTAAATTTGTGTATGTTTTTTTCACATAGATCCATGTCATAAACAATATGTTTGATAACATTAAAAAAACACATAGAGATGTACTTTGGACACAGGAACTCATGTTTACCATTTATGGGGTTAGAAAACATACTTCAATCCATAAATGGTAACTATATATAGCTCTGTAAGCACTTTCAATTGCTTAATCGGTGATTTTCATACACCTATTTACTTCCTTATGTTATAACACATTAGGAAATTTGAATAAACAAATCATAGATTTTAAAGTTTATCAAATTTTACAAATAAAGTATTATTTTAGACACTACTACTTACAACTACCATTTTTGCTTGTTTTACATGTTTCAAATCCAAGATGGTGTCAAAATGACCAGTGCGTATAAGCACTCTTAATCTATCTATCCCCAAACTGGCATGCTTCATAATACGTCCGTATAATTTATGTTATATGCATATGAATATTGGAATGAAATTATAAATGAGCACTACAACATGAGCTTTTGTCTATTTTACTTTCGTTTTAGACCCTTCAACCCAAGATGGCGGCCTAGAATACCCTTGTAAGCACGCTCTAAGAGCCCAAAACTGGCTGTTTTTTTTATATATACCTACATAATGTTATACACAATTACACATGCGAAATTTGAATGAAAATCCCATGAAACCTTAAGAACTGACTCAAAACAGTGTATATTTGTTAATCAGCCATGTGGACCCATGTTATAATATTGTAATCAAAACCAAGAAATAAACATCTGTATACTTTTGAACACAATGAACTGTGTTTTACTTTGTAACATAATTCACATCGAAGATGCGTCTAATATCGCCATTGTAATCACTATCGATAGCCCAAACTATGATTTTTTCATATATACATATATGTTATCATGATAGGAAATGCTAATAAAACTAAATCAAAGCAACTCTATTCCCTTAAATTCCTATATGCCATTTCCCACTTTTCAAAAATCAGCGCGAACCTTTGCCTTGTGTTAGGGTGAAATTGCCCCTAGCTCTAACAAGACAAATTGCTCCACCTCCCTTTCTTACGGTGACACATGAAAATATAATGACGCAACGAGACATATTAAACATGACAAACCATATCTAAACCATTTTTAAATGTTTAAACATCCTTCAATCAAACCCAATCTGGCAAATATGTTGTATCAGCAACTAGATACATACTTTGGACACATGAACCCCTATCAAGTAAGTTTTATTCTCATGCTTAATCCAAGGTGTCAATAATATGGTCTTTGTCACTATCAATATTAGCCAACACTGGATTTTTTCTTAACACTAATAATGAGCAACTATAAACTTTTGGACACAAAAACAACTCTTTTCTATCATTAAGTTTTGTGACATTAATAGCCAAAACTGACGGTATTTCACATATATCTACACATATATCTCTATAATATGTTATTTACATTAGGAATTTTAATAAATATAATTAAATAAAACAAATTCAACTAACTTTTGGATGGACACCAAAACTCATTTTAATTCATTTAGGTTTTGTAATATGATTGAAAAACCAAATGGGAACTAATAGTATGTCATTTAGATTTGAAGCATTTTACATTTAAAACAAATTGGTAAAAGTATATATCTTTGCGTATATACAATATATTGGCGTTTTATTCACGTTGCCTTTTAAATCAAATTTTCCAATGTTCTAATTATCAAATAATTACGTTTTTATATTAGCTGGCATCGTGTTTTTTTGATTCATATTCGGAAAAATTTAAATGATACCACGGTTTCTTGTGTCAAAGAGGGTATCTATAGTTGCTTCATTTGTATTTAAATTCAAATTTCCGAATGGCGTATAACATAATGTAGGTATGAACCATCGCCCATTTGTCCTATTGATTTTTTTGCTAGTGGCTTATAGCGAGCCAAATTAGCTGCCATCTTAATTTTAAAGTAATGTTTCTTTAACATAAATGGTAAATAGGAGTTCCTTTGGGTCCAATGGAAAATGCATCAAAGTTTTTGTCTAATAAAAATAATGCATGACAGGATCTACATGTGAAAATCATTTTAGATTTTGCTATTATCAGTATCTTACGGTGCCGCCATCTTGGATTTCAAAGCATGTTAGAAAAACAAAATAGTTTGGAATTTCCCTTCGTCTGTCTTCAATATTAAATACAATGTACTGCCCCATAAGTTTATGTCCAGGTATTTTGTCTTAAATTACCAGTTTTTAGGCTGTTAATTAGCCTTTCGCTCCTTCGCGGCGGCCATATTGGTCGCCATCATTGGATTTTGAAGGTTTTAACAAAAAAAATGTCCAGATAGGTTCCTAGTACCACAAGACATACACCCATGAGTCTAAATCCATTCTCAATCTGATTAGCGTTGATGTAGCGTTTATAGTCATAACATATCTTTTGGCGCCATTTTCGGACGCCCTCTTGGATACCAGGTACATGTAAGTTTTTATTTGGTTAATGTTATACACATATTGAATTTAGCTATTTTTTTTAACTCTTTGGTATTGAAAATATGGTAATTGTCGTCATTTGACCTCATATTCGTTCCGAATACCAATTATAATGTAATTGGTGTAGTTTGGCGGCCACTTGGATTTGACACCCTAAACACGTTTTTTGAAAAAATTCCAAGATATTTTTTCCAATAAGTTTACACCCCAAATACAAGAATCAAGTTGAATTGATGCTTTTAATTACCAGAAAAAAACACGACGGCCGTATTTATGACATACCAGCCTACACTATCAGGTGGATCTAATATATTGAATAAGCATTTCAAATAATGCAGAAAAACTCGAGTTCGTAAAAAAATGGGGCTCTGCTTTCTATAATGATGTCCTCTTGTCTTTTTAAAATGGAACCAATGAAATTTTTTATGTCGCATAATTCATATAAAACAAACTGAAATTTGATTTCGTATACTTCCACAACAAATGTTACAGTAGAAACATACATTATTATGATGAAACTTAGAAGCAAATAAAAAGGGAAACAGGGAATTAAATACATATAAAGAAACCGCA